>PVHP010005908.1:0-63447 GCA_004024765.1 Zapus hudsonius
GAGACATCTCTCCAACCCAAATAAAATATTTTAAAATGCAGGGCTGTATGTAAACTCGTCGACATTTTATTTATATTGTTCTATGATAATGCTATTTGTAAAACTGTCACTATATCTCCCAAAGTGGGTTTTAGTAGCTTTTCTCTTGTGGGGAAAAACTAAAAATAAATGTTTTCCTTCTCTTAGAAAAGCTAACAAATAAGCAAGTTGATATATATTTGAAAAGGAAAGTCAAAACATAGAATGCAGTTTAGTATAAAAAGCAAGCCAACAGCTAGAAAATTAAACATTAAGCCATGAGCTATAAAAAACCTTTAAGGATACAGTGGTACTGAGAGTGTCATCATTTTGTTTGAGCATTTCTAACTGTGACTTATTTTAATATATTATTATTAAATGTTTTTTCTTATAGTTATAAGATTTTATGTCCTTAGCAACTTTTCTTTGTAAGTGTAGTTATATCCAGAGATATATTTTTTCTATTGAACTTTATATTAAGCTTTGTAATGGGAATTAAATATGTGATATGTAGTCCTCATGGGTAATTTCCCAAAAGATATCGATTTTATCTTTAAGGATTTCTTCATTCTGTACATGAGAGATCCCGTCAATATCGCATCATAGATGAAGGAGGGGTTCCTGATACCCCACAACTTCCAGAGTAAAGTGGAATTAGATGATTTCTGGGAGGCTGGAAGGATTGAGCCTTAGTGGTGTGGCCGCTGGAGGATTGCCCAGTCAGTAAAGGACCTCCTCACCATGAGTACGGAAACAATCGTCATTTCTAGCAGTGGGATAAAAAATAAATAAAAATAAAAAACAGTAAAGAATGTATGGAATGGAAGCAGGATGGGGATCTGATGAGAAAACCAAGATTTTTAGTGGGAAAGTAAAGGGGGAAAGGGAATTAAAAAGGAATACACAACAATATAAATTATTACTGCCATACCCTCAAATCCATTAAATAATATACCTGAGTGCTCAATGTGTCCAAATATCTGTATAGAAAAAATAAGAAGTAAATATACAAAGATGCTTTTGAAAGTTTATTCATTCAACAAATGCACTCTTCTTTAGTTCACTAAATATTTTTGATATACTTAAATCTGCCATTAACAAAGGTGTCCAATGGTTCTAACAAGTTATGTAGTGTGTCTCAAGTTTTTTTTCTAACTATAAAAATGAAATGAGATCACTCATCTGCTCTGTAATTTCAAATATTCTGTGAAGACCCAGGAAGTCATAGGAGATAATCATATTTCATATAACATTTAAATGAAAGGCACTGGTTTGAAGCAGATGACTGGACAAAGACAGGAAGAGAGAGAGAGAAGGAACTTGGTGAGAAACATCTCTATTCACAGAGAAAACCTCTTTATTTATTCACACAAGTTACAGTGAGGATTTGCAATAAAACATTTAACATACCTACAGTTGTGTCTGACACATTCAGCATAGTCCGAAAATGGAAACCCTTCCCCACCTTCTTGACTCAACATGAATTTGTGACTTGTCTCTGGCCCTAAGGAACTAAAGGAGCTTTAAAGAAATCACAGATGATGTTATTTTAAAATTCTTCACAAATTCCAACATGTTTCTTAAGGCCTGGATAGGTTTTTTGACAAATGTATTGATTAACACAGGCATTCAATAAGCTTTTTGATCGATCAACATTGCAGAAGGAAATGTATGATCTTAGAATGCTTTCCTGATTTATTGTGACAAGACTGAGGCCCTAGATGCAGAGAATGCACAGCATTGGCTTCTACATAAATACTTAAGAAAGCAATGTCTTTGCTGGGACTGAGGTAATAGTTACAGCTCTTCATGTTTATGGACTTCAGCATGACTTACGAATCATTAATGTCTATAAACTGAATCCTCAAAGCAATAATAATGTAAGAAAGCTAAGGAGCAGGAGTTACTCTTCCCATGTTAAGGTGCTGCTCAAATTGAATGATGCAACTTTATTCCAGATAATTACATGAGGGAATTGGAGGACTGGGAGCCGAGTTCAGATCTGTGCAACAAGTTCTCCCAACCATGCTCCACTGGTGTGTCTTTCCTGAGTCTACTACACACAGTTTGTCAGTCCTCACTGGATTACTTGTTTCTATCTATGTGATATACAGCTAGCCAGCATTTGCTTTTTGTCACTAGGCTTCTGAACATCCAGCTCTGAAACATCACCCAATATTACTTAGAGATTTAATTGGACAAGTGAGCTTCTAATAGAAAAAAGACACACAAAGACAATTTTATGAAAATGACTGTGTCGTTATTCCTTATGGGCGATTCCATCAATATGTTTCATACCACACTTAAATTAAATAATCATTCCCTGTTGAAGCACTTTCATTTTGAAGCCCCACGACTCAGAGCTAAGGTTTTTCAATGGAGCATGGGTGTATAAATGTGTGAGTGAAATTGCCTTGTCTGGAAACTCATTAAATGAACTTGGCATCTCAAAAGCATCGCTCCCCACATCACTGACAGAAGCTATTTGACATGAGCATGGTGCCTGTGATTTGGTTTTATCAGCGCAGCCCTGTTGAAACAAGCCAATATCTTGTTTCCTAAGAAGCCTTTTGTGTCTGTCTTTTTCATCCCATTGGCTAGTCTTTAAGGAACAGGAAACAAAAGTGATTTTCCAAACCTGGCAATATCATCCAAGGATATGGAAACCACGTCTCTCATCCATGTGCCCTTTGTGATAACCTCCCACCCCTCCATAGACCACCTCACTTTCTCCACAATATAAATTTTAGGAATGTTTTAACAGTTAAGCTCATGCAAACAGATATCAAAGAATGATGATAAGACAAGAGAAGTATGATGGAATTTATAGAGATTTTTTAAAAATCATTTCAAAAGATTCTATCTGGAAAAATTTGTCTCATCAATGCATATTCCTAGGTTTTAAAAAATTGTGTTAAAACATATTGGACTGAATAAAGCTTAAATACCCAAGTTTGATTCCCCAGTACCTACCTAAAGCCAGATGCACAAAGTGGCACATGCATCTGAATTTTTTTTGCAGTGGCAAGAGGCCCTGGTGTGCCCATTCTCCTCATTCTCTCTCTCTCTCTCTCTCTCTCTCTCTCTCTCACTCTCTCTCTCTCTCTCTCTTTCTCCATGCAAATAAATTAATAAATATTTTTAAAAGAAACTTGTCACATTCACTATGTTGATTATTCCTGCTTAATCATCAGTAAAAAGTGAACATCCTTTTTGGCCTCTCGCCCTCCTCCTAGAGTCTGGGCCCTCTTACAAGGTTACATTTTCCAAGGAGATAGAGAAGAAGGATCTGACCAGTGTCTCAAGCTCCTGGCTTCTGACTTAAGCTCGCCTCTTGCAAAGGATGAAGGAGGAAGCTAACATATGATAGGAAGCATTCAGCCCATTACTGTGTGCTTTTGAAGGTCACTCTGCCAGTGACCTGCTCATATGTGTGGACTTCAGAATGACTATAGAACAAATGTTCTCATGAGATTAGCTGGATAAAATGACTATTAGAAACTCACCGTCTATATATGTCAGGATAAATGGAAGAGTGTAATAGCATTTTTTTTTGCCAAATTTCTTTGAGGTATGACAGAGAAAATTAATTTGAGACTAGACAATAGGAAAGGAGAGCTAGCTATAAATTTGGAATTTGACAAATATGACATGCTTATACAATGTGCCAAGTCTGAAATAAAAAATGAATGTGGTTGAAGATTCCAAGTCCTTGTGAAAAAAACCTCTTTCTTCGAAATTTTATTTTTGCCAGTCAAGCTTTTATCTAGTTTGTTCCTTTTTTGGTAATTTTCTTGTTTGTATTGTGTTTCCAAGAACTTGAATCATAATCACGTAGTTCCTCCTGTCATCTTCACAGACATATATATAAAACACACGCATACATATGCACTATGGATATAAGATTTTTGAGTCATATGCAAATTAGCATATAAATATTTTAAGCTTTCTATAGCCATGAGGGGATGATGTAATGAGACTTTTAAGTTAAAATGAGGCATTTATGTACATATGTTTGCATATGTATGATATACATATAGGACAACTGTAGATTTAGGCTGCTCATTTTTATATGCACATGTAGACATACACATATGCATACAAAGGCTAAAACTCATGTGTGTAAACACACACACACACCCTAGGCTCATCTGTTTAAGAAATCCTTATACATTTCCTTATTGTGAATCTGGACACGTAGTGTTTTATTTAGGATATAGATGAATTCTTCCATCTATTTCTTTCCAGCTAATGGTAGTTTAATGCCTAGTGCAGTAAGCACTTAGAGAACACTATTCAAAAAAATGGATTGAATGGTGAACACTATAGATTGTTTAACTCTGTGCCCTCTGTATTCCAATTTTGAATACTTAGGAATTGAAATTCAAAGAATTCCTTCAACTACAGTAACTCCACCCCCCAACTTCTCTCTTACTGTTTCCCAAGAATTCTAGTAAATAAGACTCCATAGCTTAGAGATAGTCTAAGATTTTTGTAAGTCTGCACATTAGAAAGAGAGAGTCTTATTTACTAGAATTAATGGGAAACAGTAAAAGATAGGTGTTGGGGGAATTATTGTAGTTGAATGTAGTTTGAAGTTCTCTAATTCCTTAAGTATTCAAAATTGAGATACATTTTTTTCCCAGAACATTGCCCTGTACTTGAAAAAAACTTAGCTCTTTGAGCATGCTTGCTTTGAAATTTGACTTATTATTCTTTCAAACAATGATGAATAATCTAACCCTTCTCACAGTCACTCTTGATGCAGCCTGTATGGCAGAAGCCAGATTCCTATGTGGCAGCCACCTTGGTGCTCTGAGCACTGCACAAAATAAGACATGGATGGAGTCTAGCTGTTCTCAGCTCAGTGAGAGAGAAAAAGATAGACAACTAAGAACAAATAAAATCAGATCCTTAATTAGCATGTAGGAAGGTGGGAAGTATTGAGTGGAGAATGATTAATTCAGACTGAAGGGAGCAGTGCTTAGGATGCTAAAATAGATGGATTGTAAGCTTCCGCACTGCTTTATCAGTATGAAGGCTTCTGCAAAAATAATATTTGAGAAGGAAGCAAAGCTGCCGCAATACTACTCATAAGAAATGTTTTCCCAAAATACTGGCTCCCACTGGCTTGAGGAAAGGGGAGTCTGATAGAGGGAGGTGATGCTGACCCTAACGGCCCCTTCTGCTCTACTCACCTCAATGATTCATTTATTCATTCAACAGACATGTTCAGTGACTCCTCTGTGCCAGGTACTTTCTGAATGGCAGGAAGTAATAAATAATTAAATTGCAAAAGATCCCCAATATTCCACATGAAAATGGTTGATATGATAATTGTTTCTGCTGATTTTTTTCCTCCCTGAGGTAGGGTCTCAGATTTTTGCTCTCTTTAATCAAATATCTTTCAGATTCTAGCCTTATTCCAACCTTGACCATCAAACTCAGGTCCCCCCCCTCCTAAAAATTAATATGATTTTTATAAAATGTAATCAGATCAAAGCTTGCTTCATGAATCCTGCCAGCAGACTTCTATTTACCCAGGGTGGCGAAGATCCAGTGGTGTGCTTGTAATTCCAAACCCATCTGCCCACATCCAAGTTCCAATTGTACCTTTCTCAGATCCCTAGGGGTGGCATTCTGTGGTATTTGCATGGTAACCTCAGAACCTTTCTGAAATGAGCCTTCTCTATCTCAGTAACAGATTTGTCTTTCTGGTGTTTTATTTACTTGTCTATCTTTCCACATATCTTATAATTTCTTTGAAACCAGAGAAAAAATTTCATTAGTTCAATCACTTACTGCTGTTGCCAAGTGCATTACTTTATATATAGTGGAGGTTCCAAAACTATTAAATAAATTCATGCATTTGTATTTCCCATTTTATCATTTGCCGAAGTTTTAAGCCTTCACCCCAGACACCTAACTGTGGAATTCCTAGAGAAACACTGTTGAGTGCCTAACCTGCAATCCCTCATCTCAGAGACAGAATCTCATCCAATGGGTCTCTATTCCACTCAACTAGAGTAAAAATAGGCACTGCTTAGCAACCAGAATTTTGCACTGAGCGTTCTCCTCTGAGCACAGCAGAGCTAAGTTAGGGCTTAAAAGAGTGAGAGGATTTAGGAACTTGTATGTTAAGCAATTAGAGAAAGTGCTTTTGACAAAAAGCTCCAAACAGTTGCTCTAGAAACAACAAAATGACCCGGCATGCTAAAGATGCATGGATTCCCTTTTTACAGGAAGACTTTGCATCTCCTAAATTGGATAGAGTGCTTAGATATGCAAGAGAGCCATGGTGGGGGAGAATATCCAGAGACATTTCTCCCCTCAGCAACAGCTCACAAAGGGGAGAAACTGGCTACCTTTAGAGCAATTCATAACCCCCTACCAGATGGATTGATCCAATATGCCCGCTGAGAAGGATCCCCAGTGGAGTGGGGACAGGGAAGAGAGAAACGGGGTACCATCATAAGATTTGCTCATATATATAATTATGTATAATAAAGACTATATAATTATGTATAATAAAGATATTAAAAACAACAAAAAAGAAGGCTCTTCACACCAGCCACACTGGACTAATTGCACACAACCGCTACCTCTCCCCTCGAGTTTATCTTGATTAGTTGTTATTATTATACCCATCAACTGTGAAAATATGTTAAAATCAAACTAGAAAAAAATATTGTTAGTTGGAGGCTTTGTTTTAATTTTGAATTCTTACCTGTGAGGTGTTACATCCAGATCTCAAGTTTGACTTTACCTCTATGTCTTTGTAAAGTTTGGGTGAGCCTTTTTTTCTCCTCCTTTCTGCTCACATGCCATTCATAACTGTCAAGGAAGGGGAGGCACGGAGCACCAAAGCCCCTTTAAAATCTGAAAGTAACCCCAGACTGGACTTTCTGGGTAAATTCCAACCAGCAGTGACTCAAAGGGTGATGCATCCATTGTGGGTTAAACCTCACTTTTTTGGCACTGGGATCCTGCTACACTCCTGGCCTAAAGATGCTGATCGCATGCAACTAATTTTTACCAAGGAGGCTAGCCTATTATTGACCTGCAACTCCAGACCACATCTGGTGACCTCTGCCAACTTGTGGTTGGACCACACTTTTTTTCAATAAAATCTAAACCAATTAAATTTATTGTTTTGTTTATTTCATTCCTACAACTAACTCCTTTATCATAGGTAATAATTCTTTATATTCAAAACTTCATGGTTAAACCATCTGGCTTGCTTCTCTCTTAATTGAATTCAAATACAATTTTTTCTTGGAATTAACATATATGTTTTAATCTGAAATTTATTACAAGAAAGTGAATCACTCCATAATTAAAAAAGTAATGCCTTAGACTTATTATATTTGGAGATGATAAACTTACAATAAATACTGATTTCAGCTTAATCTAGTTGACTTAACTAAGTATGGAAAAAAATTACCAGCCAGGTCTAGCAAAATTTAAGGATGGTTTCAGGAGAAAACTATGCTACTAGAAGTGAATATTTAATTTTGATTCCAAATTTTGACCCTTCCTCACGGTTTTGCATATCATGTTCACTTTGTCATTAAAGAGAAAGGTAGGAAATAGCATTATGGTTTAGGGTCAAGTTGGTCTCTTACCATGCTGGGAAGGTTTGATCTAAACTGGTCTGTCCTTTCGGACTTTGTTGAATATCTATTTCAACTTGGAGGGAGTCTCTAGTGGGGTGGTGGCGGAAACTCACTGTGTGATTAATTTGATTTCATGTTTTTGTTGATGGAAAAGAGCAAGAGAAGTTTCATTTAGCTTTCAGATGACAGATGTTAGGGGAATAACAAACACATATCTAAAGTATAAAGAACCACAAAGAGCTGAGTAGAGTTTGATCTAAGCATTGCAATTTCGCAGAGCTAAATGAAAGGTGAGTTTTCAGTTGATTTATATTTCAAGACAAGTCCCTAAATTTCACAGCCCTCTCTGAAGGAGAGAATGCTTACTATTTTCTCAACAAGAAGTGATGGGTATTGCATTAGTCTCCTGATTTTTCTTGGTGAAAGTAGAATCCCGATTGAAGTTTTGAAAAGATTCATAAATATAGAGGACTTGCTTCTTAGTCTTGCATTCTCCTAACAGTGCTTAAGGATCAGGCAGGAGATATGCCTGCAAAAAACCATAAGTCTCATCAACTCAAGGTAAAAGAAAAGCAAGTCAAATGAGTAAGAAGTAAACCACAGTAGATCTCTTAGACTGTGTTCTGTTCTGTGGAAGAATGGAGAGGAGAAATAACTGGCTTAAAATAAAACACCTCTTTCCATTGTTCAACTTCTCAGGTTCCAAATGTTCCTGTGTCTTATGCAATATTTACAGACAACAGTAGACAATCAGAAAATGACTTTATGGAATCTCTCAATAGAAATTAACTGTCCATAGTTGAACATGAGCTACCATATATATGTTCCTCCATTAAACACACCATAGGTCGGTGATAATCACTGGCACTGTGGAGATAAAATATTTAGTA
Source organism: Zapus hudsonius (assembly GCA_004024765.1). Lineage (NCBI taxonomy): Eukaryota > Metazoa > Chordata > Mammalia > Rodentia > Dipodidae > Zapus > Zapus hudsonius. The sequence continues at coordinate 8,525 of PVHP010005908.1, forward strand.
ATTACTAAGAGAATCCTCTTTGCTATATGGTGGGTAAACACATTCCTTTCCTTGGAAGTTGAGTAATTTAAGTTCAGACAACTGGAAAATTGAAGGCATTGGATTTGAATCCTGCTCTGTCTGATTCCAAAGTCAATTTTCTGTATGCCACAGCTGAAAGAAGTCTGAAGATCATATACGCTGTGTTCTGTTTTGTGGAAGGATGCAGATGAGAAATAACTTGTTTAAAATGAGCTAAAACAAAAAAGACTTGATCTTAAATGTATGTCTCCTGACTCCTTGTCTTTATTTCCCTCACTAATAATGGAGTGTCAGTTAGTCTTATTCCCATTCCCCCTCCACTTGAAAAAAAATGGATTGTAAAGTTATTAACCACATATACCAATCCAATGTCATTTAAAATAAAAAAATGATAATTCCAGAAAATCAGATGCAACATTTTCCTTAAATTCTTATCCATGATTTATTTTCTAAACAAGATGGGTATGATGGAATTTAATTGTTTTGTGTCAGAAGCCTGATATGGAGGGGAGTGCCAATGAACCAGGTTAGGCCAGTTGTAAAGATAATGGTAGTGAAGACAGGACAGGATGGTTGTTATGGTTTCAATGTGGCCACAATGGGGGATAAATAGCAGTCTAGTGGTTGAAAGTCTTTTTCTCTGTGGTGTTAACAATGAGCTGTGCTGTGGACAGGTGCTTCAGAGCTGGTGACCTTGGTTAGGCACTGTTCTGGTTACCTGTCATCAAGGATTCTGCCAGGTCTGGGGGAGTCATGACCACCATAGAGGCCCATCAGAGAAGGATTGTGCCCACTTAGCGGATAGTCCATCATGAGGTGATATGCTCATCAATCTCATTGTTTCTCTAATCTTAGAAATTTCTTAGTTATTCCTGTCTAGGTGTCTTTTGTCTTGAGTATGGAGGATGGCTAGCTCTAGAAAAATACTCCTGAAGTGATTGTGGTGGTCTGAATTAGGTATTTCTCATCAACTCATGTGTTTACAATCTTTATTTCCAGCCTATAGCAATTTGAAAGGTGGAGCATTGTTGGAGAAGGTGGGTCACTGGGGGTGGACCTTAATATTTAATAACTGTTTGCCAGTGTTAATCATTCTCTTGCGACTGTTTCCACCTGCTGTGGCTGTGGTGATGTCTAACTTCTGCTCATGTCATCCTTTCCCTGCCAAGATAGAGCTTCCACTTGAGACTGTAAAGCCCCCCAAAATAACTTCTCTTCCATCAGCTGCTTTTAGTCAGGTGCTTTGTACCAGCAATGAGAAGGTAACTGTAACACCGGCTAATAGGTCCACCTCTAGTGTTGAGCCAGAACTCTGTTCCAATGTGTTAATATAGTTATGAAAAATAATAAAAAAACAAAGGCAGAGGCTGTAGAGATGGCTCAGCTGTTAAAAGTGCTTGCTTGCAAAGCCTTCCAGTGTGGAGTTCAATTCCCCAGTACCTACATAAAAGTATACAAAGTGACACATGTGTCTGGGACACATTCCCAGTAAGAAGCCCTGGCATATCCATAGTATCTATATTTGGTTTCTCTCCCATGCACTCAAATAAATAAATACATAATTAAAAAATAAAGTAAGAGATACCAAGCTTTTGCTGTGCTGTTAATTCCCCATCAGGTATGCATAATCCTAAGTAACAATCAGTACTTTTTAGCAAAGTATTCTTTACATCTTTGATATGATTTGGTACCTTTCCATCAAACAGACTGAGAATGATTTAGTGTTTGGTTTTTCCAAGTGCTTCCATACATTATTATTATTATTATTATTATTAGTAGTAGTAGTAGTAGTAGTAGTAGTAGTAGTAGTAGTAGTAGAACCCCACAGCAACTCCAGATGTGGCCAACATTATATTTATTTCAGAAGAAGCTGAAGTTCTAACTATCAAATTCCCACATTAATAAAGATAAATTCTATATTTTGTTCTTCTAATACTATTTTCCAGTCACCAATAAGGTTCATTTGGTATATGTGATCTGTGCCTGTGGACACAGGTGGGTCAGACAGTTTTATATAGGACCAGTGAGGATATGGTTACATAAGGTAAGACATGTCCACCAGCTGTAAAATAGGATAGTGAGGCTGGGGAGTGATCAGCCTACAAGTGCAAGTCCTGTATTCTAAGAGGGGTGAGTGGAACATCAAGGAGAGACACTCAGACATCCAAGAAGGCAGGGAGTAAAGGAAATCTGTGGTGGGGCCAGGATATTGTGCACGACTACATCCTACACAGGTAAAATCTGTGAAGAGTAAGCAAAGATTCATGTCCATAGATCTGAGGACATTTAAGAAGAAAGGCCTTGGCTACTGTACAGAAGATTTCTGGAAAAGCTGGAGTTAAGTGTATTACAAACTGCCTTCGCTGTGTGCTCTGGAAGCTGTGAACGACAGAAGGTTAGACTGCTTGGTTTATGACTAATGAGAATTCCAAGCTCCAGCTTGCAGGTAGAGAGAGATTACCTGCTTCTGCTGTAAGAGCAATGGAGAAAGCTTCATAAAAGAACAAGGTTGAAGGGTGTCTCTAGGCTCTGGTGATGGTTGAAATGGAGAATACTTGGGGTCTGGCAAACAAGAATTCCTCTGAGAACCACAACTATACAGGACCATTCTCCCAAGTAAACATTTCATCAATGACTTTCTAAATAGGCTTTCAAATCTGTGCAGGAAAAAAAAATCAAAGCCTAGAGTTTGAGCCTCTGCCTAGTTCAACTAGGTTTTTGTTGATTTAAAACTGGGAATAACTTTGGAGGCATGGCTCAGCGTCTGCAGCTTGCCCAAGAGAGCTGAAAATAGGATTCACTGGCAGTGAATGTCATCTGCTGTGTTAGGGATTAAAACAAAAGCCAGATGGGCCCCAAAGACAGCAGTGATGGGCCAGATGGGAAATGCCCACCATAGGCTAAAGAAAATTCAGAATGAGACACTTGCTTGAATTTTATCCCTTTAAACCAAGAGGATATCAGGAAAGCATTCGCCTAGAGATGGGCTCTCAGGTATCTAAGCAGTGCCCACAGAGACTGCTGGGAATTGCTTGAATGGTTGTTCCTCTAATGAAAATTCTGAACTCTGGTAAAGATGTCCACAAATTTACTCTTTTGTAAATGTCTCTATAGGGAGATAAATATAGGACCAGCTCTCTAAGTGTGCCGGCACAGGGGTAAACACTACTGGACAGTTGATCAGTATGGTTACAGGTGGCTAAGGATGCGGTTTTCTGTGGGTCTATCTTCATGTCTTTATTGTATGCATTCTCTACTTTTTTCTTTCTTATCCTTTTCTCTTTCTTTTTTCCTTCCTCCTTCCTTCCTTCCTCCTTCCTTCCCCTCTTCCTTCCTTCCCCTCTTCCTTTCTTCCCCTCTTTCTTTCTTCCCCTTTCTTTGTTTCTTCTTTGTTTCTTTCTTTGTTTCTTTCTTTGTTTCTTTCTTTGTTTGTTTCTTTCTTTCTTCTTTCTTTCTGCTTGATTGTTCACTTGCTTGCCTTTTCTTCATATGAATAAATATAAGCTGTACTACGAGTCCATCCAGACCTTTGAATGACAGCATGTAGTCCTGCCCTCCTACCTGGAATGGAGGATTAGGAGGCAGCTTCTTAGGCTGTCTTCCAATGTGTAGGGCATTTCCAGATCACTGACAACACTCCAGCTGCAAGGTTGACTACAACTGAAATGTTTTCTTCTGCTCCAGGTTGCCTTGCCCCAGGAGCCCTTGCCACAGCCATAACCAATCCAGATAGCCTACACCTGACTTTCAAGCCAACAGCATCCAGGTGAGGAAGGCTTTCGTGAACTTGCCATGACCATGAAGCTCTTCTCTTTCCAGCCTGAGAGGGAATCCCTCCTCAAAAACTGGTGATTGAACTAGAAGCCAAGCTCTCATTCATATAAATATGAGCTTACATTTGAACACCACACTCCTCTGGTCACTGAATAATCAAGTGGTTCAGCTCAGTCACACCTGTGCTTGCCCCTGGCCTTGCAACTTTGGCCCAAGAATAGGCTTCTAGTCTTTCTTATTAGGATTTAAAAAATATTTATTTGCAACCAGAGAGAAAGAGAGAGAAAGAAAGAAGGAGAATGGGCACACCAGGGCCGCTAGCCACTATATGAGATGCTTGAATCATTTGTATATCTGGTTTTACATGGTTACTGGGGATTCAAATCCAGGCCCTTAAGTTTTGTAGGCAACTGCTTTAACTGCTGAGCCATTTCTCCATCTGGCTAATTAGGATTTTTATTGTCAATCAAATGGGTTGAGCTGCCATCCAGAAGAGATTCCACAGCCAGAGCAGCAGGAGAGTAACTGGGGTTTTGGAAAGTAGCAGAAAAAGTGGGGGTGTGGTGGTATGGGGAGGAGAGGCAAAATCACAGAGAGCAAAGGCAGAAGAGGCAAGGAAGTCTGGTGGGAGCATTCAGAAGGCAGAGAGGGTGAGCCATGGGTGACAACACTCACTGAAGAGCTTCCCAGGCGCTGCTAAGGCCTGAAGGCTGAGGACCCCAGAACCAGAGGCTGAACAGCTGCCACACTAGCCACTGTATGGGCTGGAAGCCTGACACCCGTTCAGCTAGACTAGCTGGCATTTCCTGCTGCCAGCTCTCTGTCCTGCCCAGAGCCCAGGATTATACTAGTTGCTAAATACTGAGCTCCTGGCAATTGGGCTTCACTGCAGTAAGCATCTAGCCTGAGTGCCTAGAGTCCCAAGTGGCTGGCTTCTGAAGCCATTACTCTCCAGTTCTGAGAGTTTAGAGCTATACTCTGTGTATGTCATCCCAGCCAATAAGCCTGTCATACTCAAAGGCCCAAGGCTACCAGCATGAGAAGTGTTCTTTGTGTTCTCACAATCTCTGACCAAACAAAGCACAAGGACTCCAGTCACCTCATTGGTAAGGACATCCAAAGGGCGTCATTTAGAAATCATCAGCTACCTTACAAAGTGAATCCAGAAACCATAAGTGTTGAAAAGCACACCTCCAGCCTCCCTATTCCCATCGATGCTCAAGAGAGATTCAAGAAAGAGAGTGTTACTCCCACAAAGCAATGTGTGAAAAGTTAGGGAGAAGGTCAGATGTATGTTTATTTATTCAAGTGAAAAAAGTTTTGAAAACCATGTGGGAATTTTTCAATCCTGGGACTCTGCTCTGCTAAATGTGGTGATGCGTCCCCACACTTTCCCCCACACACAGTAAACACAGCCTCAGGTTTAGTGAGAAACAGTGAGTCCCACCCACACACCCCCTGTGCATCTAGGCTGTTGGGTCTTTTGACCCTCCACAGTATCTTTTGGGCTTTCCTTTTTCCTGGCAAAAATTCTGCCACTGAAGCAAAGAACTATTTGACCTGCTCCCTCTTTCCTCAGCACCTCTCTCTGTTTCCTGTGAGCAAACACACGTTTTCTTCTTGAGTCAGTTTGTGTAACCTTTTGCTATTTTCCCTTTAGCGTTACAAATGCCTGGTCTTGCCAACCTCAACCACATAGCAGCATTGTTTATTTTGAGCAGCAAGCCTTGTTGCTGATGTGGTCCTAACCAGAGGAGGAAGAACCTGAGCCCCCGGCTGCTCTGGCACAGTGATTCCTTTTGGCTTTAGTCACTAGTGGTCCAACATTTGCTGCAGGGGTTCTACTGTGGCTTTTAACCACTAAACTAATGTTACATTAAAGTGATAAATGATGCAATAAAAATGAGGAGCCCCAGCCGAGGGATTAATGTGAGGTACCCTTAACAAGGATTTAGATTATGTGTTTTAAATGTATTTGCTATGGGATTCCTTGAGCACTTTAGTAATACGCCAGTACTAAACCCCAGCATTCTGATGGTGTCTGCTTAAAAATGCCAGAGCACCTCTCCCTACATGGGCATCAAAGATAAATCTCATGTAATGTACCTCCTTGGATCTCTTCTGCATAGAAGACAGATGACTAAACTGATCCTCTGAGCTCATCACCGTGCCTTCAGCCCTGCTGTCTTCCTCCTCCTGATCTCCTTCCTTTCTGTCTGCCTTCACAAAAACAGGTCTGCTTTTACACACCAAATGGATAGAACCCCAAATTGGGTATTCTACCTGACAAAGGTGATTTTGGCAGAAAATAAAATCTTCATGACCAACAACTTTGCTATTGACTCTTCTTAAAACAGTGATTTAAAAAAATACTCTTACTAATACAGACAGCCCACGAAGGAGGATATACAACTGATCAGGGATGGGGAGGGGGGGAATTGGGGAAGTCGGGATAACAACGCATGGTTTGCCCACTAAATAATGTAACTCATTATGGACAATAAATATTAAATTTAAAAAAAATACTCTTCAGTTATATTAGACCACTAAGAAATAGTAAATATTTCTTAAGTACATATTAAACTTGTTTTAGTTTTATCATTGGTGCAATGATTTCACATTTCTGAGAAGCCTTTAAATTAAAGCTCTTTCTCACCCACTCTGCAAGTGCCAGCTCTTAAAGTCATTGCTTCATGAGATATATGTGTTAATATTTGCTGAGAAGATAATTACCTGTCTATTCAGTAGAATAGTGACTTTAAATTATTTCTTACTATCACCTAGAATGGGTAGGATTTTTAACAATTTTACTAGGGAATTTAATTTATGAATATATTATAAATTGGTTAGAATTTATGAATATGCTATAAATTGGTTATATTTCCATCAGGTATTCTCATTTGCCCTCCCCTTCCCCCCACCCCAGCTGTTCCCCCCCCCAGTGGATGCTTCAGTAATCACTGTTCAGTCATGAATGTTCCAGTTGTTTTGGGTCAGGAGGATATCATGCTTTATTCTTATGTCACTTGCCTATCTACTTTTACTAAGACTCAAAAACTTTTAATAAAGAGTGGTGTCAGTAGAAGAGGCATTATAAGCAGAGAAGCTTTAATTACTCTGCGATGCTATCAAGATATCAATTAGGAGTTGCAGTATTTGCTTCTTATTTTTTTAATAGCGTACTTCTTTCACAAGTTAAGGAAATTAGAAGTCTGTGCAGATTGGTTATTAATGTTAACTTCAAGCACATATCTGAGCCCAGTTAATCTGAGGCTGATTTGCAAAGCAGATGATGCAAAGAAGAATAGGAGACTGAGGCATCACACTGTGAATTCAAGATATGCTGCTTTGGAGGAGTCCTCTTCGTCTTTTAAAAATTATTTTTGTATTAAAATCTTAATTGAAAAGCTGAAAGCCATCTCTGACTTATTGTCTTTTCTTGTTTTCTTTCTCTTTTGGAGAATACACTGACAACCTACAAATCATGTGGTTTTGAGTACATTGGAGGTGCAGAAAAATCCACCCCCCTTGTGTGTGTGTGTGTGTGTGTGTGTGTGTGTGTGTGTGTGTTGTAGTGTCATGCATCTGCAGGTGTCCATGGGGCTTCACATGCCCTTGCCTGTAGCACAGTGTGCCTGCCTGTCTTCCTGCAATGGCCAGAGGGCCATTATTCTTCTTTCCAGTCTTGTTTCAGCTTGCTTTGTGTGTGTGTGTGTGTGTGTGTGTGTGTGTGTGTGTGTGTGTGTATGTGTGTGTGTGTATGAGAGAGAGAGAGAGAGAGAAAGAGAGAGAGAGATCTCCTTTGGTTAGAAATTCTCTTAAGGATGCTGAGAATAAAGAAGTTGAAGAAGTTTAGAAGAACTCATTAACACTGAGGATTCTGTATGATAAGCTATGCTCCAACTCTCTTAGGAACTTCACAGTTTCTCTGCAAGGAGCAACATTTCCTTTTCATTTTTAACTTGTCACTGCCCTGATTCTATCTATAGCATTCATATATTCTCCTCCACCTTGATTTTTACTGAAACTTTGTACCTCTGAGTTCAAACAAGCAGGAGAGGTCTTTTGATTGGCCTCACATGACTCCTTGCCCAAGATGGCTTTTTTTTTTATCTTTGTCTAGCCTATGGGGTAGAGGACTGCAAATCCAAGGAATGGCAAGTGTGTGGAGATAGGGCATGTCATGGTCATCTGTACCACCCCCCAAAAAGCTATGAGTAAGGACTGTGCACATGAGAGGCTCAGAGAAGAAATTAGTGTGCAAGAGACCTCTGTAATCAGGAAGCCACCAGCATGCTTTCCTCACCTTAAATATACTTGTTGTGTGTCTTTAAATGCATGCTAAACCTGCCCATCTCCCTGCCTCTGTGTGTGTGTGTGTTTTCAATCTGAAATGGCCTACCTTCCCAATCTCCTTCTGAAGACTCACATTCTTCCAAGGCTTTTACCCAGCTTAATTCCATGAGGTTCTTCTTTACTTTCTAAATATAATTAAATACCCTGTGACCTAATCCCTCAATGCCCCTTTAAAATGCCTTTATTTATTTGTTTTGCTTGTATTGTCTTTATATGCCCACAGTTAATGCCATTAGTGTGAATAACTCATCAGAGGCTATGTGTCTGTGAGTTGAATTCACAGTAAGGTTTCTCTGCAGAGTTGCCTAGTGATGGCAAATATTCAGTTTCCAATGGTTCTTTTGTATTAAATTGAATGATGTGGATGATTCAAAATTACAAATGGAAACATTATTTTTAATTTTGAATGCGATTTAGGCTGTATTACATTGAACATGGCTCAAACAGTTTATTGCTGCCAAAAAGAAGACTGTGAAATGCAGTACCAATGAGGCAAGTTTATTCAGAACACATGCAGATGTTAAGTCTTGTGAATATTGTAGTTGATCTGATAATAAACAAATCAACACAATTTAAATCAACACATCCCAAGTTGTGCATGGTGGCACAGGCATTTAAACTCAGGAACTTGTGGGGTTAAAGATGAACCCAGCATAGCAAAAGCCATCTCAAAAAACAAAACAAACAATACCATGCCTGGTACTTTAGCTAATATTGCCTTTATCCCTTCTCTTAGATAATAAAGAAATTTGTCTCCAAGCTCTCAATGAACCATAGAAGACCCCCATCCCAGTCCTGAAATATTGTAATCTTTCTATGTCACCCCCCATATCGCTCACCTTTCTGTCACTTCTCTTTTCCTCCATGTCCCATTTGATAAAATATTTTGTATTATTTCTGTATGGGCATCCAATGCAAGCCTCTGGTTCAATTGACTTTGCATGATCCAGATACCTTTTGCTCATACCTTGGGGTTATGGTGGGGGTTTCACTTATATTTCAATTTATATCTTAATAAATGTATACTTTGCCTCTTTGTAGTTTAATTATCTGAAATTTAAAATGCTTAGACTATTTTGAGTGATGGCATAAGCTAACTGTTGCAATGCAATACATAGAGAGCTCCAGAAAGTGTGGCGGAGAATAAGTAACAGGGACCCTGTCTCTTCAGAGAGCCCCACCTGGTGAGTCAGGGCGATTCCCATGGAACTTGGGAAGATCCTGGAAAACAAGGCACTCGGGGGATGAGATTCTTCTCTGTAGAAAATGCCAGGTTGTATAGACAGGCTGAATGACTAGATTTGTAATAGTCATTCTAAGAAGGGTAGTAACTATTTTCTTCAAGTTTTCAGAGAAGCCCATGCCTCTACATAGATAGGACCATATCTGCTTCAGGAAACGTGTGCTTACGTCTTTGGTTTAGATTCCAGAGATTGCTTGAAAACATGTTTTCTTTGCCTTTCTAGGCATTTTGCCCTCCTCCACTACTTGGTCTCAGTCTAAGATGAGATTACATTGGTATAGAATTTGCCTTATAGTTAAAATGATTATAAATCAATCCATAACTTTTATTGAATAGGATAAAATAATACTTAGCTCATGTGGAATTTCAAATATCAAAGGTGTTCACAGAAGATGGATTTGGGTCTACTTCTGTCTGTGTTGCACAGTGGTGTGCCAGCCACAGGGTGGGTTGGGATGGGATGGAAGTGAGGAATCTCTCATAAACAGGCCATAGAGGGCCCATTACTAGTTGGGAATTTATAAGCATAGTAAAATTGGTCAGAAGTCATTCTGATATTGACAATCAATAGTCTGCCTTCTCTTCATGTGGGTCCATGGATTACTTGGGGGGGATCACTGTACACTAACACCCCAGTTCATCCATGGAGCTGGGTGAACAGAGTCTTTGGACAGCCATGAGCCGATGAGAGGAAGAAATCTGGGGAGACAGCTGCAGCTCATTTATTAGGTTAGGGATGGTGTTTTTATTCAGGAGGAAAAAGGTGAGGCAGGGGATAAGAAGCAAGGGGATTGGTGAGGGCAGGGTGGCCTGTGGATGTCTCATGAAAGGATTGGCAGGGGCCAGCTGCATAGATAAGCTGGAAGGACTTTCTCATTTCCTGGGCCTTGTTATCACCTTATAGCTGAATTATGTGAACTCCAGTAAACTCAGGCCTTGACTTGCCTGGACTTATCAGGGTTTGCTAGGGCCCACCAGGTGGCTGGAGGTTGGGGAGGGAAGGAGTCAGAGGAACTCCTGACAGTCTCAGGATGAGATTATTGGGGTTTCAGGCCAGGCTCAACTTTCCTTTAACCCTATGTCCTCTGTGCCTCTCAACAGGGTCCCACAACTTCAGATCCTATAAATCCATCTCCTTGGCAGTGTTTCTTATCACAATCAGTGGTAAAATATGCCTTGAAAAATATATTTCTTAGGTCTGAATTCTAAACCAATAATCCTTAGAGAGTAGCTCCTAGATGACCAGGGTTCCTGGAAACCATTTCTCACAGGCTATGAAGTCAAAATTATTTTTACAATAGGATTAAACTATTATCCGCCACTTTTCTCATATTCATGTGACTCTGCAAATGAAGTTCTGGATGCTGTGAAACATGCAGCTGAATGACACCCATCAGCCAAAGTGTAAAGCAATGTTTCCTATATAAATGTTCAATGGAATACATGTGTTAACATGAATTTTATTTATTTACATAAATATAAATACATGTTAATTTTAATTGTAATTTTAACTATGGTAAACACCACCATATATCAGCAACAAACATAAAAAAATGAGGCTATCAATTATTTTAAATATTTTAAGTGGTCATAGAACAGTAAGTTTGAAAACCACTATTCTAAACAATGGCTGCTTTTCTTTTTTTAATTTCTTATTCCTTATTATTTATTTGCAAGGAGAGAGAGAGAGAGAGAGAGAGAGAGAGAGAGAGAGAGAGAGAGAGAGAGAGAGAGAGAGAGAGAGAGAGAGAATGGGTGCACCAGGGCCTCCAGCCACTGCAAACAAACTCCAGATGTATCCACCACTTTGTGTATCTGGCTTTGTGTGGGTATTGGGGAATAGAAGCCAGGTCTTTAGGTTTTGCAGGCAAGCACCTTAAACCACTGAGCTGTCTCTCCAGCCCTGTAGGATTCTCTCTTTTGATGGTTATACTATCTACCACCACAGAGATAGACCATATCATTAACAAGTTAAGTTTTCAAAGGCATTATTCAATATCTTTGCTATTATCGGAATCCTGCAGTCAATATTCTTACATGTGATTGCTTTCACATCTACTTCTCAGGTGTCTCTAATACACCAGCCAAAAAGGACATCTTTGAGATGAAAGAATGGGGTATCAATAATTATGTTCAACAGGACAAGCGTAATTAAACTGTGACTGTGTCACGGGAGCACTGGAGAAAACACCACTTTAGTGCTTATATGTATGTCATATATCATCTTATATGAACCTTATGAGATCATCTTCATTTTCATGGCCATTTTGTAGAAGCCTCTGGAATAAGGATGTTTAAATCATTTCCCCAAGGTCATGCAAATTGATGCAACACCAGATTTCAGACCTATACAGCCTGAATTCAGTATCTGTTTTCCTAAACATTATACCATGTTATATTTTTAATCTTTTAAAAATTCCTATTTTGGCAGGTGAAAATTTTATCTGAAGGATTTGTCTTTCTTCTGTCATGACTAAGGTTGAGGATATCCCCATGTGTCCTTCCTTTCTTGTTTGTAATTGTTCACCTTTTCAATTGTGTTAGTTATCTTTACTGAGCTGTCTTTAGTTCATTATCTATTAACGAAGCAGACCTACTGCCTCACAGGCATATTGTAACTATCTTTCCTTTTCATTGTGCTTATATTACTTGCAATTGAATTGATGTAACAAAATTCAACATTTTTGTGACTTGAATTTTGTTTAAATTCAGAGGACAGCTTTACTTCATGTGTGAACATGCATCTTCATTGGGCATATTCATATTCATATATAGTGACTTGCTGCCTTCTTTTTTCACAGGTTTTTAGATTATAAACTTTGAAAATTTTGTCATTTTGGGAATAAAAATTAAGGTTGGAAGTTGCTTTCATTTTTTTTAATACATATTGTGGGACCCTGCTGAGAGGCATGGATAACATAGGGTTAAAGAGAAGTTGAGACTGGCCTAGAACCCAGATAATCTCATCCTGAGACCAGCAGGAGTTCAGCTGACTCTTTCCCTCCCCAACCTCCAGCCATCTAATGAACCCTAGCAAACCCTGATAAGCCCAGGCATTTCCAGGGCTGAGTTTACTGGAGTTCACATAATTCAGCTATAAGGTAATAACAAGGCCCAGAAAACAAGAAAGTCCTCCCAGCTTATCTATGTAGCTGGCCCCTGCCAATCCTTTCTTGAGACATCCACAGGCCACCCTGCCCCTGCCAATCCCCTTGCCACTTACCCTCCTGCTCCTCCTTCTCCGTCCTACATAAAAGCACCCCCCAACCTAATTAACGAGCTACCTATGAGGCTGTCTCCTGGGTTTCTATGCCCATTGTGCTCATGGCTGTCCCAAGACTCTGTCTACCCAGCTTGGTGGATAAACATGGATGTCAATCACACATATTTTTTAAAATATTTTATTTATTCATTTTCAAGGAGAGAGAGAGAGAGACAGAGAGAGAGAGAGAGAGAGAGAGAGAGAGAGAGAGAGAGAGAGAGAGAGAGAGAGAGAGCACGCCATGGCCACCACCTTGTGGGTCTGGCTTTATGTGGGACCTGGGGAATTGAAACCAGGGCCTTAGGCACTGGAGGCAAGTGCCTTAACCGCTGAGCCATCTCTCCAGCCCAATCACACATATTTTTAAAATTATTTTAATCTTACCAAACTTCACATGTGAATGTTTCCCAAAAAATATAGATATTCTGTGTGTATGTTTGTGTGCATGCACATGCATGCATATGTAGGCAGGTGTGTGTGATTGTGCGTGTTGCAAGTGTTCAGTGTCTGAGAACAGCATTATTCTTGTTCTTTGTGGGACAGTCTCTCACTAATTCTGGAGCATATTGATTCAGCTTATCTATCTAGGCAATGAGCTCCAGGGATTCTTTTCTCTGCTTCCCCAGAACTGTCATTGTTTTCCCAGTGGAAGACCTGACATTTTTAGAAATATTCACTTATTTGAAAGATATAGAGAAAGAGATGGGAGATAGAGAGTGAGTTTGGGCACTTTAACCTCTGCAAATGAATTACAGATGCAAGCAGCACTTTGTGTATCTGGAGTTAATTGGATACTTGGGAATCAAACCCATGCTGTCAGGTTTTGCAAGCAAGTCAGGCTTGACATTTATTGGGTTTAGAAAAAAAAAACAAATTCATAGCCAGGCATGGTGGCTCATGCCATTAATTCCATCACTTGGGATGTAGAGATAGGAGGATCGCTATGAATTTGAGGCCACCTTGACACTACATAGTGAATTGTAGATGTCTTGGCTAGAGCAAAACCTACTTTAAAAATAAAAACAAAAAAAATTAGGTTCTGGGATTACAAACTCATGCCTTCATGCTTGCATCAGAAGCCCTCTACTAACTGAGCCATGGCACCAGCAATGGTTATCCTTGCTTATCTATGTGATATTAAAGTTAGATAATACAGTTAAAACAAAATTCAAAATGTGAGCTAGCCTATTTGGAACAAAATTTTCTAACTGATTTAAAACTAATATTTTGTTTCCTTAAAAAGCACACGATTTTTTTTCACATTCTCTATCTCAATTGTAGACTTGCTAATAAGTTTAAAAATTTGTTTTCACATGGATCTCATTTGAATATAGAAAGGGTATTTATACTACTATAATTATTTTATATGAGAGACTCTCTAAATTCAGTGTATCAGTATTAAATATGAATATCCAAACAAATATTAGCAAAAATAAATCTTTAGAAATGAAAGAAAAGAACAAAAATAAGAAGAGAAAAATACATCCCTGGAGCTAGTTGAGGTGGCATATTTCTGTGATCCCAGCACTGGGTAGGCTGAGGAAGGAACATCATTAGTTCAAGACCAGCCTAGGCTACCTAGTACATATTAGTTCAAATCAGAGCTACCTTATGAGACCTTATCTCGAGAGAGAATGAAGACAAAACAGCAAATAAAATGGCTGTGGTGAAGGGCTGGATTTCCTTTTCACATGAACCTTTCCTTCTCATGATCTTTTCTTTCCTTGCTTGTTTAGCTGAACATCATAGATTTTGTTAAAACCTCTCCCACGTGTTCTCCCCACACTGGTGGCTGGACATGTTGGTTGGGCTGCTTCCCCTATCTCTCTTTCCCAAATCCTCTGAACTGACTCCAATCTAGAATAAATATGTATGATAAGAAAAAAAAAACATGATTGGAGATAACAATTATATTTTTTCCAAATCTGAAGAAAATTTCAAAGAAAGACAACAATCTTTAGAGATTTGAGAAAAATTGAATAGATAAATAAAAGTAAAATATAAAAAAGATACAAGTGAGTTCATTGACTAACTCTTAAAAGGTGTGAAAGATGAATATAAGGAAATACATCACTTTTATGTAAATTTAATCACATTCTTATTTTGGAAGGAAAGAATTTTGTTAGCAATATATTATTCTATGTTGTATTTTGCTTTGTTCTAATGCACCTAATCTATAGTTAATCAAGTTTCCAAAATTATTGTAGGCCAAACATGTTCTAGTTTATTGTGATTTATAATATGAAATGGTATTCCCTTCATACTACAGGAGCGACAATTCTCCTAATCCAAATTGACTAAGTATGTAAGTTGTTTTCTTGTTACTGATTCTGATGGTTAGTTTCAGGGTGAACAGGTTGACCCAATATTTAGTCAAACATTCAAGGTATACCTCTGGTCTGTATTAATCTCAGCATTTGAATTAGTAGACTAAGAAAACCTACTAAGAGAATCCCTATTGGTTGAGTGCTTTGATGGAGGATATGGGCCATTTCCTGCCTCTGTACTGAAACTGAAGCATGGGCTGTTTCTGAGCACTACAAACCAGAAATACCTTGGCCCTCTGAGAGTTCTACCTACTGGCTGCTGATCTAGAGTCTTCTCAGCCGCCATGAAGCTAGGCACTAATACTGCTGAAATATCTGTTGTTCCTCTTCTCTCTCTCTCTTCTCATACAGAGAAAGAGAGAGAGAAAAAAGAGAGAGAGAGAGAGAATACCCCAGGAAAGCACCAATTGATTTTTTTTTTATATTTGTAGATTGAAAAGAAAACCTCCTGAGTGGACAATAAGGATGGACCATCATCCAGCCCTCATGCTGTGAGATACCCAAGAACTTCTAGCTCTATGTATAGTATCTTTTCTTTAGCATCCAATTTCAAACAGCAAAATGAATATTCAGGTTGTAATAATGTAAAAAATTCACACATTGTGTTTCTAGGGCTGTTCCTAATGAAAGAATCATGAATAAAATTGAAGATGGTGGAAATAAATGAGCAGTGGAATTATGGACGAGTTCTTTGAAAATCTGAAATTAAAAAGAAAATAAGTCATTCACAGTCATTGAAATGCTGAGATTCCCAACTATCATTTTTGGTATTTATCATGCTGATTATATACATACTATCTAAGTATGAAATTTCAAATACACTATGAATGAATTAAGTAATAAAATACCTGAGAGCAGAATATATTTAAGTATTCGTCACAAAATGGTTTTGGCAGGAAACCTGACGAGATAACATTTTGTAAGAAGAACCAGCTATTATCATCTAATTCCAAAGTTCATTCTAAAACTGAACTAGTGTCTCAAGATAAAATAAAACTATATCTCTTCTATTTTAAAAGTAATATCCTTTCTATCTTTTCATTTCCAAGATGAAGTAAAACTTAATACTAGAAATCTGAAATAAATTATTTTTTTATAATTTTGTGCCCATATGCCAATTATAAATGATAGTGGGTTCATCTAATAAACAAGCAGGTATGTTGTGGAAAAACAGAAATAAAAGTAGCTGCTGAAATGATGAAATCTAATTTAAAACATATTCTTTATTCACTTATTGAAGAGTCAAAGACTTATTGGGGTCCAAAATTATAGCTACAGCTTTCATGTTTAAATCCATCATTTTCACTACTGTGCTTTATTGCATTAATCTTCTCCTCAGTGATGAGGACCATAGAAAGCTCTTCAGAGTGCCTGTCTGTCTGACTGTGGGTTCCTCACAGTCTTAATTGCTTTCTCTAGAAATGACAGTACCATAAGTTAATGATCAGATGGGTGATTTCTACTGCAAACTCCTAAATTCAGGCTGGCTTTAAGTCTCGGCAAAAATAATGATGCATAAGGCTACAACATATCAGCAGATGATTATTTCTGCTTCAACTCTGGGGTTGGTCAGACTGGGAATGAAAATGTCAGCTTCTCAAGGATTTCTGTTGGTTTTGCAAATTGGGTGAATTAATGCCAACATGTATCTTAATAACAAAAGGTGGAAAATAAAAATTATTCATGGAGTTAGTTTTGTCATGTTTCTAAGAGCCTTCTCTTCTGCGTAGAAGTCTGAAGTTTATAGAGATTTTCCACAGAGAGATCTGGTGACAGAATCCTCAGCACACAGACATCCTCAGAAACAAAGTGACTTCCACAAGCATAAGCACTTAACATTCAAAATGGAATGAAAGACAAACTTGTCTTTGTTCTGAGGTTCAGCGTAACAGCAGGTACAAAATAAATCCTTAAATGTCACTTCTGATTTCATCCTGTCTCTTTTCCTATAATCTATAGTGTAATTACATAGGAAATATACAAAGTAAAATGAAGCGCTTTACAAAGCAAATATTGAAAATATCAGTTCTGTGTAGTTGTTTGAGTCCCCAAAGCCCAAACTCCCCACTGACAGCAATCTTAAACTACAGACAACATAAAACAAACACCTTTTGTTTAGTAAAGATAATAAAAATAGATGGGGCTGGTAATACATATCACTGATGTGCAAAGCCTTGGGTGTGATTAGAGCATGAAACACAAACAAAAAAATAAGCTAAGTAAAAGAATGAACTCATGGTGAAATAAGCACATGAATATGACAAGTTTTCAGCCCCTACTCTTTTGGAAGTCCCTGAAAGTAATCCACAGGTGCAGAGCCATACAGGGGACACAGTTAACATTGAAACAATGTACCCCACTTGCTTGCCACAGGAAATAAGAAAGGGAACAGATATTTTGGTGGTTTGAATTTGAATGTATGTCTACCATACCCTCAGAGATTTTTGATTAAGGTTAAACTTCTTACTTAAGTCTCCAGGATCCTACTGGAGGAGGTGTCATTGGGGAAGAGTTTGTAAATCCATCCCTAAGGTGTATTCAGAGTCAGTTGGATTTCTGACAATTCATGTCTGCTAGCTGTTTGGTTGTGTCTCTCTCCTATACATCCAACCAGTTTCTTCTATCATTAATGGTGTTTCTCCTGGATTCAGTAAACCTGAAATAAACTCTTTCCTCTCATAGGCTGCTTCTGGTCAGTGCTTGATGGGCTATTCTGATGATTGTAGGTGCTAAATTCAGAGAGCCTTGCGAACTTTGAAGACTTGGATTATGACCTTTACAAGAGGAAAGATAAAACTTTGTTGGGACTGTGCTATTGGATCAAACGATGGCTGCTTTCTTTTGTCCATGCTCCGAGAATTTGACCAAAATTTAATTTAAAGTAATGGGCTGGTGTGCTTGGTAGAAGGAATAGAAAACAAAGATATAAAAAATACATAAGTTTCTCATACACTTTACCAACTTTAACATTGTTCAAAAGTCCAAAATCCTATCTTGCTAAAGTTGGTAAAGAGTATGGGGACCTTAGAAGTTGGAGTGAGGGCAGTTTGCAATGTGGGATGATCAGAAATCTATGGGGCTGAGGGGCAGAATGTGATGGTTTGTGAACTCATGCCACCATAGCCTTGGAAGTTTTGATTAAGGATAAGATTCCTACTTAAATTGCCAGCAGCTTATTATAAGAGGTGTCACTGGGGACAAGTTTTGTAGTCCAGCCCTAAGGTTTGTTCAGAGCCATTTGCAGCTCTGTCCATGTTTGCTGACTATTGTTGGTGTCTCTCTCCTATACATCTATGGAAGTAGCTAGCTTCTGCCATTTCTGGTACTTCCTATGGATTCTGAAAACTTGAAATAAATCCTCTCCTCCCATAATCTGCTTCTATTTGGGTATTTATCTCAGCAATGAGAAAGTAACTACAACAAATGCATGATGGAGGTTGAGGGAAAAAAAAACTGTAGAAAAAATTTAATGTTCCTGAAGATTCATGCCTTTCATAGTCACTAGCAAAAAGGCAGAGGACAGATGGATTCATTTGCTTATACGGAGCTGAGATGTTCATCTCTTATCTAGGACATTGTAGCCCCTCTGGTTCCTGACTTTAGGCATTAGGCTGAGCATCTCATTATAGACTATCCTGGAGCCTTTAGATGTGCACCAAAATGAGAAAATATTAGAAAACTTTTTGTTTATTTGTTTTGACGTATTGTCTTGCTGTGTAACTCAAGCTATCCTGAAACTCATTAGGTAGACCAGGCTGGCCTTGAATTTGCCTTGATCCTCTATTTCTGCTTTGGGAGTACTGGGATTTCAGATGTGTGCCATTGTGCCCAATGCTATTAGTAACATTTTGATCATAGCAATTTGTCAATTAAGTTTGTTAAAAAAATAATATCTAAACCTGGTTTCCAGACAAGATGAACTTTTTTATCTATATTATATATTAATCTCATAGTTAAAACATTCCCTAATAGAAAACTACAGGTCCTGGTCATAGTGAATCATAGCTGTCATCCATTATTAGGGTGACTGAGGAAGGAGAATAATGAGTTTGGGGATGGTGTGGGCTGTAGAGTAAATACCTATCTCCAAAAAAAATAGAAAGAAAAAAGGAGAAATAAAGAAAGAAAGAAAGAAAGAAGGAAGGAAGGAAAGAAGGAAGAAAGAAGAAAGAAAAGAAAGAGGGAAAAGAAAAATAGGCCAATAAAATTTTATAATTTTTTTACTCTTTCTGTAAAATCTTCATGTCAGATTTAACACACTTTGGATATGATTCCTTAGAAAAATGAAAGTAGCCAATGAGGATTTTCAACTTACTACTAAGCCCAAGAAAAGATGTTACTGTCATGATCTCTCTGAAAATGTTCAACCAAACCACAGTGAAAAACTTCCTGCCTGTAGCTACTGCGGTCAGAATGAAAACTTCAGGTAGTAAGAAGTGTCGCCAACAGTGTGGAAAAACCTGATCCTCACTGGAGGAAGTGTTAAATGGTGAGTTCCTCACAGCATTGAGTACAGAATAAAAACTTGACTTATGGGGCTGGCGAGATGGCTCAGCAGTTAAGGCACTTGCCTCTAGTGCCTAAGGCCCCTGGTTCAATTCCCCAGTACCCACATATGCCAGGCCCACAAGGTGGTGGCCCTGTTGCACGTTCTCTTTCTCTCTGTATCTCTCTGCTTGAAAATGAATAAATAAAATATTTTTTAAAAACTTGACTTACGAATTCAACTCCCATGAGAAACAGAAGAGCTAAGATTATGAAACTTCTAGAGTAAAGCTTGGATGGATATTTTTATTAAGTTAGAGTAGACAAATTTTATTTAAAAACCAAAGTTTTGAAATATGATATAAAATAAGCCATGGTGGACTTTATCAAAATAAAAATTTAGGGCTGGAGAGATGGCTCAGGGATTGAATTGCTTGCCTACAAAACCTAAGGACCTGGGTTCTGTTCCCCAGTACCTACATAAAGCCAGATGCACAAGGTGGCACATGTATCTGGAGTTTTGTTAGCAGTGGCTAGAGGCTCTGGTGCACCTATTCTGTCTCTTTAGTTTTCAATTAAATAAATAATTATTTTAAAAATAATAAGAGCCGGGCATGGTGGCCCATGCCTTTAATCCCAGCACTCAGGAGGCAGAGGTAAGAGGATATCTGGGAGTTCAAGGCCAGCCTTAGACTACAGAGTGAATTCCAAGTCAGCCTGGGCAATAAAGCAGCCTTTATACTCACCCACCATGACTCAGAAAACTGAGTGGAAGAGGAGCAGAAAGATTCTAAGAGCCATGGTGGAGGAGAATATCCAGTCATTGATCCCCTCAGTAACAACATACAAAGGGGGGTGGAACTGGGTTGACTCCTATGATATCCATAACCCCCTACTTCATGGACTGATCCAGACTGCCCATGGAGGAGGATAAGGAGAGGAGGATAACCAGGTGATACGGGACAGGGAGGAGGGAAATATGAGAATTGGGGATGCCAACACATTATTCACTTGTTAAGTGTATCTAATTATGGATAATAAAGAAATGAAAAATAATAAAAATAAATAAAAGTACATGCAACTGACTGAAAGAAAATATTTGCAACATAATGGATTTATATCCAGAATATCTAAAACTTATTTCCAACTCAGTAGGGAAACTCTTCCTTAAATTTGAATAGACATAAAAGGTATGCAAATGGACAATAAGAATATTAACACGTGTCTAATGTCTTAGTCATAAGAGTAATATATTTTTTAAGTGATATGTCAACATATACCCTTTGGAACAGCTGAACAAAAACTGAGCTCACTAAATGTAGATAAAATATGGATTAATATTCATTGTAATTCATTTCTGGTTATAATTTAAAATGTTAAAACTTATGATGCCATTGATAAGCATTTAAATTTTCACCTAAATAATTTAAGTAAATAACAACCAGGTGACTCAGCCATCCCCTGCTTGCTTCATATACTAAAGAGAAATGAGAACTTGTATCAACCATAAATCTAGCATATACATGCTCACACAAGTTTTACTTATAATTAATAAAATTATTAAACATGCCAAAAAGAGTTAATCTATACATAAATTGTGGGAAGTGCAATTTTATTTAATAGTGAAATGAGCGATTAAGATATGAAACAATATGTATTATTTTTAATGAAAAATGACAGATATATGATTCCATTTGTGTAAAATTCAAAAGCCTAAAAATGGTTAATACCTACAATCAGACCCTGAGTGTGAACTTAGTTAGAGGAATCAATATGTTGCTAAGAAGCTAGAAGAGAGCAGGATGTGGAATTTTTCATTTTGTTTATCATTATTCTATTATTATGTTTATTATGGTAAACTCCCCAGACATGTAATATGTCCAAATTAATGAGCTATGATCTGTAGTTTATTGGACACTCATTATCTATGATAAACTTGTAAAATGAAATACAAATAAAGTAAAATGAGGTAAATTACTTATTAAAGGTTGAGTCCTTCCCGGTTTATTTCACTAAATTTTTCAGCAACTTTTTGTAGTTGTTAAACCTGACACCTTTTGATAACATGCTTTCCATGATCTTTTAGTTATGAAAGAAAATGTGAGCCCTGCAAAGGTTCATGGACTCATTGGCTAGGTAAAGTGCAGGTACTAGAGCTCTTGGCAAGTGTAAGAACATGAAGGACTGTACAGGAAACCAACCAGTGGTAGGATGGCAAGGTTCTATGCTCCAATTCAACAGTAGTGTTAACATTGCCCTAATTATGCTTAGGTCAGGTGAATGAAACAGCCATTTATCTCCCCCTTCGGAAGCTCTTCTAGGTAGATGAGTTTACTTCTGCTGTACATCAATGCAATTTAGCTGTGATGAGCTCTCTCCTAACACAGGATTTCAGGAAGCTCAGAAGATAAAGCTCACTTGTATCTCTAAGCCTTGGCCCCTCCTCTTGTCTCCCTTCTCTTCCCTTTTCCTTCCTTTTCTTTGCTCCTCTCCTTCTGGCCACTCCTCTTTCCTTCTCTTTCATTGCTTTCTTCCTCTTCCTCTGTTATATTCTCTCCTTATCCATATTGAAGAATTAAATTTCCCCATTAAGATACTGAAACATTTGATCTCTTTTTTTTCATTTCCTTCCTTTTTGTACTAAACTGGGGAGGTTGATATTTAATTTCAGAAGCTGCTGGGCATATTTTTTAAGAAGTAGAATTAGGTGATTAACCTTAAAGCTTTGAAAACTCAGAGTGTCTAGGAAATTATAGTGAGAAAAGAAGAGAAAGAAATTAGAAAACAGTAAGAAGAATAAAATAAAGCTATAATAATAGTAATCATTAATAATCAATGATTGAAGAGATATGTCCTTGAATAATACAAATCAAAGGGCAAATCGGAAGTTTAGAGAGTCACTTCAGGTGGAAGGATTTGTGTGTTGGTAGGTCGAATATGAGGATAAGAATGATGAGTGAATTATGATTAAGGTACATTAAATATATGCATGAAAATGTCATGAGGAAACTCATTTAGTACATTAACAAATCAAAGAAAAATGATATCAGAGAGTCATTTATGTTTCCTCCATTAGTAATGGAGTGGATGGGGAAATAACACACGGAGCATACAGAACAGAAGATGAGGTAGACAGATACAGCTGGAAGGGTATGTGTAGCATTGAAAAATATACAAAATATCTATGATATAGATCAGTATATAGGTTGTAGTTTAAAGCATTTTTATTTTGCTAGAGAGGGGATGGCATGTGGGTGATCATTGAAGCCCCATGGCAGGTGAGGTGGTCCAGGGTCTATCACTCTGATCAAGGCAAAGTCATGAGCTCTAGGAAGACACCGTGACAGAATCAGGCAAAGAAGAACCCATAGAAAATAAGAGATTTTGAGAAGTAAGAAGAGAGGCATGGTGCAGAAGCTCAAACCAGAAACACAGGGTGTAGGGATGAAGGCAGTGGCATTTTTCAGGGTTAATTTGGGACTTGTACAAAGATGGGAGCAGAAGTCGTTGCAGAGTGGAATGTCTGAAGACGAATCAAATAGAAAATGGAGATTTGTGGTTTTATGACTTCAAAAGTCAGAATTAGAATCAATGTGTAGGAAGTCCAGAAAGGATCATATTTTAAGAGAAAAACTTTTTATTTTTTGCAGAAAGTCCATTAAGAATTCAACTGAAAAAGAAAAGCTGCATTTTGTGAAGACTACTCAAAGATAAAGAGGGGCTCCTTTAAGAGCCTTAAGAATGATTGGTGCATAGGCAGCCAGGCGTGGTGGCACACGCCTTTAATCCCAGCACTTGGGAGGCAGAGGTAGGAGGATCGCCATGAGTTCAAGGCCACCCTGAGACTACATAGTGAATTCCAGGCAGCCTGGGCTAGAGTGAGACCCTACCTCGAAAAACCAAAAAAAAAAAAAAAGATTGGTGCATAGGCCTCCATGAATCTTTCATTTAGAATTATTCATCTAGAATTATTCATCATTTAGAATTATTCATCATTTAGAATTATTCAATAATCGATAACATGGGTTAAATAACATGTGATAACATGATAATAACAAACAAGTTAACCAAAAATGATATAGATGATTTAATCTGTTTATTAATGAACAAATGAATGTATATTAGACTAGGAATCTTTTGGTTTTTAGTGGGTAAAATATTGCTGCTTTTCAAGAGTCATTCCTGAAAAGACTCTGGACCTTAAAAACCATGAACAATTGCAGAAAATGTTTTGATTTCACTTAAAAGTAAAAGATTCTGTCTTCTAATTCAGATTATATGAATTAATTACTATTTTTATTCATTTATAAGGATTGCAAACCTCATAGTTCAATTGTTGCTGATTTTTTTTAGTGATTCTAAGTTACCATGACTATAATTTTCCATGTTTTTGTGGGAAGTCACAATGAGTGTGATTTTTTTGTTCTTATTTTGATTTCCATTAACAAAGCCTTTCCATTCCCAGCCACTTAGTGTCACCCTATCATAACCCATATTAAAGTCTAAATTATAAAGACAAAGTGCTCTTTCTCTCAACCACAGTGGAATGCAAACTTCATGGAGCATAAATTATTCCCTGAGGCGTTCACTAGTCAATCTTTCATTTCTTTCACCTTCCTCATTCAAGAGAATTTCTGGCAACATTACATGATGAGAAAATGAATATTTTGCCTCTGAGACATTTTGATTCATTTATGGTCTAAAGTATTTTAACAATTCTGTTATGAATCTAATCAATCAGTAGAATGTTTCACATGTGAATGAAAACTAAGTGAATATATGATTAATTATTAATCATAGCCTTAAATATTTGCCTCCATTTTCTGGTTGAACGATGTTAATAATGACAAACTCTCCACTTGTCACTTTCACCAGCTGGAGTGAAGCTAGATGAGATACTGACAAGAATCTTCTAGGCAGTGTATTTGCCTGATATCTTTATTCTGACCAAGAGATCGTCCATGATTTGGCCCTATTTCCCTGTCTACTGCCACATTACAGTCCCTGGATGTCATCTGCAATGACATTCTTGACTTAACACCTTTGCTCACTATGTCTTCCTGAGATATGCAAATTCTTCCCTATGCATCCTACAGGATTCATCTCCAATATCATCTTCTCACAAAGCCTTATGTGAAGCATACATAACATTTTAAGCACTAAATATATACCAGAAGGGTTTCACCATGATCTGATTAATACCCCGAAGGGTGGAGAAATGTTTCCTATAATCCGTTTCTCCCAAAGCACATGCCCTGTTATGTCTCATTGTCCAGAAGTATAAATGCTTACACACAAACCATGCCTGAGTGAGTTATGACCCGAGAATGAACACACTGCTCAGCCAGCCATGGATATAAACAAGGCTCAATAAAATCTGGTAAAAGAGACTTGTAGATTTGGGATAGACAAACATTATTTTCAGTCTATTTCGGAATAAAATTAATTTCTATCTTTTAAGTTAAAACTGCATTTCCTATCTTTCTTTCTTTTGTGTTTTTTTGAAACAATGTCTCATGTAGCTCAGAATGTTCTTGAACTTGCTACATAGTAGCCCAGTTTATGCAGTAGTGGGAATGGAACTCAAAGCATTGTGCATTCTAGTCTAGCATTCTATCCTCTGAGAGATGTCCTCAGTCTGAAAACTACATTTTTCATAGCACAATCATTAAAGAAAACTTGTTTATTCTTCTCTGCATTTGACATGAGGAACACATTTGAGATTTATCTACTGGTCCTCAGAATCTGGCACACAGTGGGCCAAAATTTCTGTAGAAGTAAATCTCATTAGGGAAACCATGGCATGCTAAATGGAACAATGGATCTGTACATGGGCCATGGGTAGGCAATGAGCTGGAGAGAAGTTCCTTAAACATAGGGCTGACAGGCACACTTATTTCTGCTGATCATTTCATCTCTATTACTTCCATGCCTTATGAACTTTAGCAAATTGTGTAAGTACCATCATGATTCTTTTGCAGCTAAAAAAATAGAATGGATCCATGCAAGTAAGCTATGGAAAAACTTGTGTCAATTACATCTGTAAATTCCATGGCTCACAGGCAAAGACTTGGAACATAGAATCTATTCTTAGTGAGATCTGCTTAGATCAGAAAGTCGTAACTATTGATCAATGTGGGATCTAGAAGGATAATGGACTTCTAGGAGCTGTAATCCATAAGCCAAGTATAAGTATTTAAGTATAAGTATAAGAATTTTGACACTGAAAGATGGGCATAGCAAGTCACATATACTTTTTCCTGAATGTCACATAAACAATGAAATTGTTAAATTCTAAACTTGTCCATTACCTCTTTTAGATTTGAAATAATGAAATATCTCACAATGTTCTTAATTATGCTTTTAAAGAAAAACTAACTTTACACTTCATGTGTAGAAAGAAAAACAGGGTACCCCAAATAAAAATGGGGAGGCAAGCAACATGATAGATGAAAAACTAAGACTATTTCTTCCCATGTATTCAAAAAGTTTGGAGTAGAGTTGGCAAAACCACCATTCTGAAAGTTAGAATACTATACTTTAAATATTGGACCAGAAAGATAATTCGACTGAAATCTGTGAAAGCAACTAAAAATAGAGTTTATTATCTATTGCATTATATTTAATAGATAAACAAGCTTAACTGTTAAGAAACTGCCATGTTTACTCAATAGGTTTAAAAAAAATCCAAAATTTGTAATGTTTTAGGAATTTAATGGTGTCATGAGTTAATAAAACAACTTCTCCCTCAACCACTTCTAGCTGAGCATAGCTTGTCAATTATTACCATAAACCACTGCACTTACAGCAAATGTTTAACTCCAAGTTATGTTAAAGCACTTTCCAAAGTGATATAATTTGTGTTAAGTCTGCCGACGACTGCAGTTAATGGTTCATTTCAGACATGTTCTCTTACTTGCTGGTACAATCTGGTAATGGATGTAGAACAAACCAATGTCAAGTATTTCCACTCAAAAAGTGACAGACACACTTATGCCCTCTTTGGGGTTAGCCTCATCTACACGGTGAGCCCTTCGGTCGGCCTTCATTCCTTTCTTTCCTTGGTTCTATAGTTTTATCTGGCTGATACTTTCACATATTTTCACAGCTGTAGCTGAGCAAAATTTATTGAAAGTTGATTTTTATTTTTCCCTCCCCAATTCATCTGGAAGATGATTTTTCTGTAGAAGGATATCTGAAAACAATCTACCAGTCGCTTGTACCAGATTTTAATGAGCCTGGTTTATATCTCCATGGCTGGCTCAGGGGTGTGTTCATTCTCTTGGGTCATGGCTCACTCACGCATGGTATATGTGTGGGCACTTGAACTTCTGGACAATGAGTCATAACAGGGAATGTGCTTTGGGAGAAATGAACACTCAGCTGCTAGAGACACACGGCCAGTAACCCATGCAAAGACCTCTTTCCTCGTGTTTCTGCTCCAGCAGAGTCCAGATATTCATCTCTTATATACATCTGATGTGCTATATCATCTATGTGGGTTTGCAGATTGGAGTTTTCCAAACTTCTCTGGAGAGCATGTCTCACAAGAAAGGATAAGAAATGCTGGTTGAAGAGGAGATGACCTTCCTGACTGGGAATGTCATGCCAGCACAGATTATAAAAAGACCAGCCGGGAGCAGGCTATGGGAATGTGTCAGGGTGGACATGAAAGGGATATGCCTTTCAGACAGTAGGAAGAGCAAACACATGGGGTGTGAGGAACGAAATTTCAGAAATATTGAAAGAAGGCAAGGAGACCAGTTGCCTAGAGCAGAGATAAGCCAAGAGACAGGAAGGATGTGAGCCAAGAAAGGAAAGAGAATAACCATTGTGAAATGCGATAAGACATTTCAAGGAGTGTTTTCTTTTCCATCTTGATGGAATTGTACTACTCAAGACTTCTGTGTCTATCAGTGGCAGAATCTAACTGACAGTTTAGGAACATCATGGCTGCTGTGCGGAGAGGGGGGCAGGGGCAGGTTGCATGTGGGCAGAGATCAACTTAGAAATACCTGCTAAGAAGCTGTTGCAATAATTCAATGACAGATTATAGTCATTTATGAATAATTTTGATGAAAAGTTTCTTGTGAAGTAATGAAAAGTAGTGGAGGTCTGTATATATGGGGAACAGAGAGGCTACGGGGTTTTCTGATTGGT
Organism: Zapus hudsonius; assembly: GCA_004024765.1. Lineage (NCBI taxonomy): Eukaryota > Metazoa > Chordata > Mammalia > Rodentia > Dipodidae > Zapus > Zapus hudsonius. The sequence goes on from PVHP010005908.1 coordinate 36,153, forward strand.
TGAAAGTGGTGTATGCAGGAGAGACTTCAAAAACAGTTGTCTTTTAGTCTAAGCAACAGAAAGTGTTGTTTACTGATATGGGGAAACTCTGTGCACAGGGAAAAGTTGAGGAGATATGGAACTGTAGCTGCTAGTCCAGTGGTAAATTTATTTGTAGAAATCTAATGGATATATAATTAGTGAAATAGGCTAGACCGTGTATATGATGCTGTATACGTAAAAGAGAACCCAAGGGTTCCTTAGGGTGTCGCCAACATAATAAGTTTAGGGAGAAGGAGAGAAGGGGAGAAGCGGGAGGCCAGGCAAATGAACTGTTTAAAGGAACAGTGTGTTGATTTGCTCCAAGTACTACCCATTCCTTCAGGTGGGAAGAATACTGAAAATGGATGGGGTTTAGCAATGTGTTCAATATTTCTTCTCAGAAGGAAAAAGCAAATAACAAACCAGAGGACAGCACAGCACGTTGCTTCATCTTGAGTCCTTATATCACATCAGCTCCTAACCATTTTCCATGGGACTCTGAACTGATATTGGAACTCTATTGTAGCTCATATTTTATTCATTTTGCCTGATTTTATTTTTTGTTCCTGTGACCAGCTCTTTTCATCTGTGCAATGTCTGATTTCATGTTTGATAGTTTAAATTTGATCTTTAAAATGAAGCCATTTGAGTGAGATAAATTGAAAATGTTAGTTTAGAAAATATAGTTTTAGAGAAGAAAAAAATCTTTCAAAGCTAGCTTGAGTAGCACATATATAAAATCAGAATGCAGGAATGGCATTCACGCTCATGAAGTATGTCATAAAAATAACCATGTCATTATTTCATAGATGGTAACTGGCGATGTCAGCCAATGCCTTTTGAATCCTAGAACCTCAGCCAGCCCTCACGCTTCATGAAGAGTAGCTGATGCCTCCTTTCTGGTCCTGTAGACCTTCCATTTGCCATGTTTTCATACCTTCTGTTTATATTAATCCCTTGAATTTCAGTCCATGGATCATTTCATGACCTTTAAGAACAAACATTAATACGACTTTAGAGCTTTTGATAGACTCCAAATGCAAGTAGCTTTTTTCAGATCCACCAGTTTTCTCTCCAGTCTAGAAGTTTTCAAGTCTTCTTAGCAAAGAGAAGGCAATGACCAACACTGGAAGTCATATACATACATGTGCCCATTTTCTTTCTATAAAAATGAGAATATTAGTCCCCACCCATATACTCAATAAATCTCATATATGATTACAGTACATGTCCTCTTTCTTCTCCTCAATTCTCTTTGAAGGCTGTGCTTCCTTCAATCATTATATTCATTCATAAATAGCAAGTGCCTATGTGCCCAAGTGACCTCATGAAAATGAAAAGTCATAGTCTATCTTCAGCTAGACTGGCCTATGATGGGAACTCACTATCACAAGTTCATGACCATGAGCACCATTAAAGGTAAAATTGAAATAACACAACATAAATGACACCAATCAGTGGGATGGTGGAGTCTTTGGTGTGGGTAACCTGGTTTTGACATTTTGCAATCATTTTGCAGAATGCTGCCCTGCAGAAGACGGGGAGAAAAGTATAGAGAACCTCCGTATTAATTCTTGAAACTCCTCATGGCTTCAGCATTACCTTAAAATAAAGAGCAAATACAAAAGTCCAGGAAACATGTCATTTATGGCCAGGTCATCTAACTGTTGGTTCTATCAAAAAAAAAAAAAAAAACCCATGCTGGTATTTGAAGTGTGACGAAGTTACAGAAGGAAATGGAAAAATGAAAAGCTGTGCAATGTTAGTAATGAGCTTAATTTTCATTTTAGTGCAGGATGTATTGGTGCTGCTTACAGCCTCGCTGTGCCCGTCGACTTCGTTCAGTTGTGCTGCTGGTCAGCCACCTGCTGCAAGGCCCTGGGCTCTTAGACAAGCATCATTTCATCCTGGTGTCTAGTCGGCCATTGTGCCTGCTCCCAAGGCTAAACTGAACATGCTGCCCTTGGTTCCTTCTTTCCATTTCATCTCTTTTCTCATCATCTGGCCTTCCCTTCCTTTCCCAGAGATTCTTAAGATCATTGACTTCACTGACGGAAGTCAGGCTTGTGACCGACTAATAAATAAGTTCACCAGTGAAAAGCCTAGTTTTCATTCTGTTTAATTACAGGCTTCAAAGACACTCAAAATGGAGGGTGTCTTAGGGACAAATAAGGTTTACTTTTCTCCTGTTGGCATTGGCACTGAGCCCTTCCTCTGCTTTGAAATTCATGGCTGTGACCCTGGCTGCATACTAAACAGACTGTGGCCACCACAGCCTGCAGAGTCGTCCAGATGCAGCGCCAATAATCCATAGACCTCAATGCACAGCTCGGAGTCAGAGTTTCATTAACTGATGTGCTCATTTGTTTCCACTAATTTTCATGTATGTGATCCTAAATGGGTTGACATATCTTAATTTGACTTAGATTTGGTAAACGACACTGAGGTTTAAACTACAATACGCTTTTGAATTCCAAAATTGGCCCTTTGATGTTCTCTGTGCCTAAGATGGTCAGGTGACATACAGGCATTGCAATAAACTGAAAAGTTAAGTCCTCTTTCTTACTCTTATTTTTCTTAATCTCCCATTTCTCTTTTATGGAAACAATCACCATTACCAATGCCATCCAGACATTCTGGGTTATAAACTATATAGATTTTTTTAAATAAAATATATTAGATTTTATAGAGAGGAAATCTTTTAACTATGCCTTCCTATTTCTGCAAAAAAAGCAATATGATATTCACAATGTTCTATGACTTATTCCTTTTAAAAAATATTTATTTATTCATTTTTGAGCAGAAAGATACAGAGAAAGAAGGAGAGATAGAGATAGAGACAGAGAGAGATAGCACCAGGGTCACCACCTTGTGGGTCTGGCTTATGTGGGTACTGGGGAATTGAACCAGGAGCCTTAGGCACTGGAGGCAAGTGCCTTAATCACTGAGCCATCTCTCCAGCCCTGACTTACTCCTTTTATTCAGTGATGTCTCTTAGAGACCACTCTCCGATAGCATCTTTGTTCAGCCTCTACCATCACAGCCTCCTAGTATGCTGTTGTATGGGTAAAACCATTTTGTATTTAACCATGCTGATGGACATTTGATGTGTTAGTGAATGGCACTGCATATGATATTTATACAACATATAGGTATTACATCACCAATCTGAATAAGATAAAATTTTGGAAGGAAAAAAAAAACTCTTGATTAAAGGGTGCTTTTTAGTTTACTAGATATTACCAAATTGCCTTTCAAAAAAGTTGGACAGGTTTTTTTTATGATCCATAAAAGCATGCTTCCTCATGTCTACCCCTCCCCACTGTATTATCAAATTTTAAATTGACTAATCAAATGATTGTAAGCTAAGGCCTCGGATTAGGCCTCTGCTGAAAATGATATTTAGAAAAAGAAGAATAAAGAGGGTCTGCAAACTTAGAAAATTGAATCAATGCTTCAAATAGCAGAGTATATTTTTCAAAACAAACAAACAAACAAAACCTCACACGTTTCCTGTAATAAAACATACACTTGAATGCTTGAAGTTATACAAACAGCTGGCTCGCTCTGCAGTCAGCACTTAAGGGCCTTGACAAACAGTACTGAGGTTCTGACCTTCAACTCCTTGAGCACTTAGTACCTGTGAGCAGGCAGCCTGCATTCCAAGCTTAGCCCTTAATTAGTTCAGGAGCCATCGTGATTGCACATGAAGGAAGAAAACACCGCACAGCACTAAGGCATTCTGACAGAGATCACCAAAGTTAGCAAGTGACGCTCTCTGGTCAGGTCTTCTTCTGTAGTATGTCAAGATCCAGACCTTTCGGTGTGACTTCCACAATCTCAACAGCAGGAAGTCTGTGTTTGCCACTATTCCAGGTAACCATCTCTCTTTCAGGTAGATCTTCTGACATACATCAAGGACTTGATTTGTTATTGATTTGTCCTTGGGGCAATTTACTGCATTTGAAAGATTTTCTTCAACATAGTGTTACCAGCATCCTACAATTTATAAGATGCATCATTCTGAGATATGAAAAACAAAATGTCAATGACATTAGTCTAACTTATTCCTTATTTAGCTCCATTTCTATTGAAATAATGTGATACAAATTTAAACTTCACTTTGTTGTGCTGTGAAATATTTTAAAACTCAAAAATGCTATTGACACAGAGGAGCTATGGCTGGATTGAGTTAAGAAATATTTAGCGATTGCTGCAACACACTTAATTCTTGACAGTTAGTTAATGCTGACTGATAGAGACTGAGCCATTTAGGGTTATTCGGTTTCTCAGCACCAGTCTCTTTCTGACCATTAACTGCATTCCTATAACTGTGTTACTTAAATATAGTAGACCTGGAATATTTAGGTCTGCAGCATATAAAAACTTCACTTCACCATTTCATAAGAACCCGAGAGTGTGACAGCTTATGCATTGGCAGTAATGAGATGTCATCTATTCCCTGCAAGGGTGCAACACGGAGAGAGGACTAGAAACTGGCTTGTGAGCAAAATGCTGGCTTTATTTGTTTATCCATTAAGCTAGTTCCCAAATGATTATATCTTCACATAAATAAAGTTTCTTTACGGACAATATTGGAATGTTCGTTTTCCTCTCAGTATGCAAATCTATTTGCAGCATTCAAGCAAAAGAGAATGCAACTCATTTTCTGTGCTTATAAATGGTTCATTACCATGCTCTCCGATGGCCAATTCATGGCTCCATCTGCAGCTCCACACATCTCTTTGCCCAGATAAACTTAGTGGCAGAAAGACAAGGTGCTGAAGAAGATGCATTTGGAACTTAGGGAGGGAAGGCACATCCATTACAAAATTCCCAAGCCCATCTCTTTAAACTTTGCAACTTCTCATTTTCACTTAAATTTATGTGTTATAGTCCAGGAAAATAAATGCTTCAGGTGGTCTCAGCAACCCATTTTTTAGAGCTAAATGTAAGTGACGTTTAAAGATTCTTCTCATTGTAAGGGGAGTCTCAATTCTTTTCTTATGATGGCTGGTATCCAGCTTTGTTAACATGTAAGGTTCAGCATAGAGAACTAAGATAATTTTGTTAGATGGCTTAGGTTTGGGGCTTTCAAAGGTTTTTATTCTCCATCTTTGATAAAGAAAAGGTTTTATATCTCAGTAGGAATACCATGTGATCTTAAATGGACCTCAACATTAAAGCAGGTTATAGTCACCCCTTCATACCTATATTTAACACCCATTATTTGCTAATGGGATTGACTTCTGTTTCTCATTACTAGGGATTTGGTTCCTTTGCCTGAAATTATACTTATGCATAATGAACCTCCTTATCCTCCCTAAAGATAACATTTAATTTATTTCAGTAATAAGCGCAGTTAACAGAAATTTTAAACCTGTGATATGTATATTGGATTTATGATCCTTCACAAGGTGTTTTTTGTTATGTGGTAACTAAAACTAACTAAAAGTATTTTTTTAGTTATGTGGCAGAATGGCAGTAAGGTTTTCCCTCATTTTGGTTTCAGAAGGACATGAACAGTGTGTGTATTTAATCCCTATAGTACAGCCACTTTTAAACCAATGTCTTTTTCATAAATATTGCTAATTATTGTCCAGGTATCTCAATGGTAGCTTGTGTGATATTTATGACTAGCTGTATCTTATGGCTTCCATAAATGCTACTTGATATTCAAAAACCTGATTTTCTGTTATGAAACAAAAAGTGACAATTTAAGAAAGGCATATTGCTTTCAGATTCTGATGTGTGAGGAAAAATGTGATTGCAATGAAAGGAAAGACTGCAAGATGCACAATAGGAAAATCTATCCATAAATTAATTAAACACAAAAAAGTGTTCAGTCCAACTCTGTGTGTTAGGTAGAGATCTGTGTGCATCTCCTGTTAACTGCTGAGTTTAAGAATCTACCCAGAGAATTCTGTTTCAATTAAAACTCTGTGCATCAATGATAAACTATGCTATGAGCTTTTAATTAAAAAAAAAACTACAGAAAGATATAAACCCACATTGTCTCCAGGTGCTGCTTGTATCATAGGAGTAAACTGATGAGATGTTGGGATTTTATTGTTCTAAACTTGTGTTTCAGCTGGTGCTCTCGGATGTACCCTGTGAAGAAAATGAAATGTAAGTAAATAGCAAGTGATTGCTTGTTTTTATTTAACCTTTTAAAACTGAAGAGAATGAAAAAGACTCATATGATATGAAAAGCCCCAGGAGAGTTTCCAGTGTTCATTGTACTCCTGTAAAAAAATAGAATTTAAATGCAGAATGCTCAACGTTTTCACAAAACAGGAAGCATAAATTTCATTTAGATCAACCAAGCTAGATACATAAGGGATCTAATTGATTTCCAAGTGCGCTTGTTCTATGCTCTCTTCCCCAGGGATTTCAAGGATACTCGAGTTCATGGAAGCATTATGATGTCATCTACTGCTGACCCACACTCATAAGTCAAGGCAGTGGTGAGAGGCAATTTGCAGAAGAGTTCAGTTTCAAATATAATCAAACATACTCTACTGTATTACATACACATTTCAAAGGATATCTGCTATGAATTATGTGAACAATTGATTCATTTTCTCACTTTCTGTGCTGGACACTTAATGGTTCTCAGAATTCTCTTCAGGAGATGGGGAGGAATTCCATAAATAATTCTGATGATGATGAAGAGGAAGTGTAGTGCAGTGTGGCTTAGTGCACGTATCAGGAAAGCACTTGTAACAATGCCCTGTTCTAACAGCCAGCTGTTCACAAAGATCATTGCCTACTACCTGTCAGTTCTGGTTTATGGTCATGGCCCTAAGGCAGGAGTCAAGGTCAGGTAGGGATGTAGCCCCACGTCAGCCCTTGGTTTCTTTCTTTCTTTCTTTCTTTCTTTCTTTCTTTCTTTCTTTCTTTCTTTCTTTCTTTCTTTCTTTCTTCTTTCTTTTTCTTTCTTTCTTTCTTTCTTTCTTTCTTTCTTTCTTTCTTTCTTTCTTTCTCTCTCTCTCTTTCTTTCTTTCTCTTTCTTTCTTTCTTTCTTTCTGATGTGATTTATTTATTTTTTATTTAAACTTTTATTGTCCATAATGAGTTACATTATTTAGTGGGCCAACAATGAGTTGTTATCCCCAATTCCCCAATGCCCCCCTCCCTATCCCCAATCAGCTGGATATTCTCCTCCATGGGTCGTCTGGATCAGTCCTTGGGGCAGGGAACCATGAATAGCCTAGTATTCAGCCTAGTTCTCCTGGCCCAAGTGTGTTGTTACTGAGGGTTGCCAAGTCTCTGATATTCTCCCCCACCACAGCTCTCACAATCTTTCAGCCCCCTCTTCTGCTCAGTTCCCTGAGTCGTGGTGGGTGAGTATTAAGGCTGCTTTAATGTTGTGAGCTTAGGGGTTTTTGCATCCCTTGGTTTCTGATGGACCTTCCCACTGACACTTAGCTCATTGAGTGTTGAAATGGCCTCTAAGGTGTTTCTTTGCATTCATTTTTGAACCTGCTACTTATATCCTGTCTTCTGTGCTTTGAACACTCTTTTAGCTTGTTTGTTTATCAGACTGTAAACTGCATGGCTGCCACCACCTTGCTTCTGATGACCCAGAATAATAACAGCATGCATAGTTGGGAAGGATCTTAATTATTGAATCTACCTCTCTAATCAACATAAGGAAATCTAATATCAGGAAATATTTTTATGCTGACTTTAGATCATCTGAGGTCACTGGTCTCTTTTTCAAGTAAAGAAATAGAAAAACAGTTAATCAGTAGCAGGAATTCAATTGGTGCTTAGGTATGACCTCTTTGTTACTCAGTTTTGAATCAAAGTATCTTTAGTAGTAGTTGTCATTATTTATTTTTCTTTTGAGTAAAACTCCAATACTGCCTCTAATACAATGTACAATGACAGGAAATAAAGACAGAAAAGACACAAGAGCAGCTGAGCTCATAGGAAAGTCGTACAAAGTAAGTAAAGCATTGAAGATGGACATAATACCTTGAATTTTTGATAATATGGTGCTGGTGGAATGAAGCAATGATGAAAGACAAGAGTAAAAGCTCCTCATGCAAATAAGATTCTCTTTTTTCTACCTGCATTTATTCTAGAGATTTGCAATTTAAAACTATTTCTTTGATCTGAGATGTCATCTTTTGACCTAAAGGGTATATTCATCCTTTCCCAACAATGGGGAATGCTAGATTTCATGGAAAATTAGCCCAAGAGGAAGAAAGACTGAAGAGCAACAACCTATTTAAGTTGATGTCCAAAACAGACACAAAGAAAAGAAACTAGAGGAGACGTAGAAGGAGAGGGAGTCAGGAAGGAGAAATGGTGGTGCCCTGTGGTAGAGGCCATGGTGGGGTGAAAAATGTCTCTGATTAGCCAGAAATACTGGTTTTAAGTGAGTCAGCTTTTAGGGTTTAAGAACTTGTAAGGAAATTTGTATACATTTTCTATTTAAAATAATAACCTGCTTTTAGTTTTATTTGAATTTATTTTTTAAACACTGGCCCCTTTTGTGATCTGATCTATTCTTTTTATAATTGCTTTTAGTATAAACTGAATATTTCTCTGCTTTGTATAAAATTTAGATATTATACTTAATTGTATGAAATTAAACATGACCCATCCCCTTACATTTAGCAATACTTTTAATCCATTGCCCTCCCCATTGGTCACCAATAATACTCATGTCATAGAGGATGTAGTGACTTACAATATATATGATGATAATATGATAAAGGATCTTGTAAGTTAATTGAGGTGAAAGATTTCCTAAAGACATGCTTTTATTTTACTTCTTGGTTCTCTAGTTTAACTATTTGGTACAAGAATAAGAACCATCAGGCTGTAGTGGTATATGCCTATAGTTCCAGAATTCTGGAGGAAGGCTAGGACATAAAGACTTCCAGCTCAAGGCCAGCCTCAGGTATGTAGTAAGTTCAAGGCCAGTTTGAAAGTATATACAAAGATCTTATCAGAGGGAAGGAAGGAAGGAAGGAAGGAAGAAAAGAAAAGAGAAAGAGAAAGAAAGGAAGGAAGGAAGGAAGGAAGGAAAAAGGAAAAAAGAAAGGAAAGAATGAAGGAATAAACGAAAAGAAAGGAAAAGAAAACAGAAAGAAGAAAGAAAGAAAGAAAGAAGAGAGAGAGAGAAAGAGAGAGAGAAAGAAAGGATGAAATAAAGAAAAAAGAAAACCAAACTAATCAGAAGCAGAGCTTAAATTTGGTCCCAAGACTAATAACTTAATACCTAAAATTTTCCATTATACCTTTGGGGAAAATACCTGTGGGATGTATAGTCCATCTTTGTCCAATATGCTGTTCAATTTACCACCAATTTTGGGGTCATTTGATATACTACTCATTCTGCTCCCAAATTATTTTAGCTGAATTACACTTTGGCCAATGTTGAGGAATTAATTTTTAAAAGACCACAACTCATGAAATGTATTATTCTGGGTACTATGTAAAACTCATTCCTACTGCTGGCAGTGTTGATCCCTGGCTTGGGTGTTCCTCTGGCTCTACATCTGTGGGATGATGACATCTATTCCGTTCATCTCAGAGGACGATTTGATTTGATCTTCCTCTCATCTAGCACACCTATGCCAGACCCACGGTATGCTCTCATAGGCATATGTGATTTACCACATTTGGTCAGCAAACTGAGAACACTCTTGGCTTGCTGTCTTTGTCAGCAAGACTCTCTAATCTCACTTCTAATTTTCTCTCAGTATTTTTTACTGCCTTTTAGAATGGCAGGATGTTGGACACATCCTCCATACAGTAATATGAAGCTGAAGTGGCTTATTGTGTTCCCACTTGCAATAATTCACAACCACCGTGGCTCTTGTATTTAAAACACCCCTTTGCCACTCCGAAATGCCATGCTGCACAAGTTTCTTAACATGTCTATGACTAAGGATTCTGGTAGTGTGGCCTTGCCTCATTAACTTGGGAATTTGACACTGAGGAATTTCAGTGAATCCATTGGAGTTTTTTTTTTTTTTTTTTTTTTTTTTTTTTTTTTTTTGCATAGAGAATAGGGGATGGGGAATGAGGAACAGGGCTGGCCAATGAGCAGCTGGATAGGTTTCTTCTTGAATTCAACAATTCAACTAATTTGTAGGGTTTGATCCAAGGGTTCTAGCACTATGGACAAGGAGAAAGATCAAATATTCTCAGCCATGGAAAGCAGACACCACTTCCACAGAAGCCCACTTAAAAACAAAATCCTAGTCTGGCAGAGACTGCCTTACCTCCTTCAACATCTGCTGGCAGAGACTGGTAGTCACTGGCCAGGTTTTCCTCCAATTCTGCATCTAGAGTCACTTCTTCCCCATATCTTTTTCTTTATCTATCAGCATCAGCATCCTAATTTTTGAATGAAAGTGCCTTTTCAAAAAAAGTCAACTTTTCCTAATCTAAGAATAAAAATTTCCTACCCTAAAAAAAGAATCTTCTGTTTGCACACCTTAGAGCCCTCTGTCCCATGGAGCATCCTAGCAATCCCACTGAGGAGGGTCCTCAGTGGAATGGGGGCAGGCAGGAGGGAAAGGGGGGTACCAACGCAAGACTTGTACACACAGAGTTTCTACTTATTAATAATAAAGAATAAATAAACATATAAAATTTGACTAATTATGCTTCTGTTGAAATTTGAATATGAAAAGGAAACGGATACTCTGGTCTTGGAATCAGAAGATCCTGAAATCTCAGCTAACGTTCTCTGCTACGAATAAAGCTGCAGGAATTCCTGTGAAGTTTATAAAATTTGGGGGATAAAAAAAAAAGACATTGTGAAATTCCACAATGTCCTTTCTCTACAGAACAGTTCCCTGGTCCTTCTGCGCTCATCAGAATCTCCACCAGAGGGAGCAAAGACAGAGAGAGAAGGTGAAATAAATCTGGGTAGTTAATTGTGCTAGCCCTCAAGACAATGTAAGTGGCTTAAGAATTAGAATTAAAATGAAGTACATAATATTTAGAACTGGCTTGGAGATATATTTGACATCCTAAAACAGAGTTGGAAAAAGACAGCGATTTCTACATAGATGGGGAGGAAACATTGCATATCCTAACAGGGAAGTAAATGGCATGATTTAAAACAAGAGCCTGGGCTGGAGAGATGGCTCAGCAGTTAAGGCACTTGCCTCCAGTGCCTAAAGCCCCAGTTTAATTCCCCAGGACCCACATAAGCCAGACCCACAAGGTGGTGGCCCTGGTGCTCTCTCTCTTTCTCTTTCTCTCTCTCTCTCTCTCTCTCTCTCTCTCTCTCTCTCTCTCTCTCTCTCTCTCTCTGCTTGAAATTGAATAAATAAATATTTAAAAAAAAAACAAGAGCCTGCATTGCATTACTGGGCTGGGGTAGCATAAATATTTCCCTATATTCTTTCAGTATTATGCTATATCTGTATGATTCCTACATTTCACAATAATTTTGTAATACTTTCTGACTACAAAAGTGATGGATATATTTTAGAAAAAACACAAACATTACAAAAACATTAAAAGTTAAAAGTTATTTATATTATCTTCAAGTGAAGCAAGTATTGCTGAAAGTTTGGTATATCTTTACATTTAACTAATAGTTATCTTGATGAAATTATTATATTTGTATAAATTAATATATACAAAGTAAGGCAGAGCTCCCTAGATTGTTTTCTTACCAAAAGTCTAATTATAATCATAAATCCATATTCATTTTGATCATAGGATGATATTCCCTTATAAAGTATGCCATTCATTATTTTGAGAATCCTTTGAGGATAGCCACATGTCTTGAGATAATCTAAAGTTGCGCTTTTTAAACTAAAGTTCCATTTTTTTCTCAGTTCATGTGTATATACTTTGCTAGCTATGTTAGGTGCTTAAAATAAAAATAAATTAAATAAACAACCCAGGGCTGGAGAGATGGCTCAGCGGTTAAGGCACTTGCCTTCAGTGCCTAAGGCCCCGGGTTCAATTCCCCAGGAACCACATAAGCCAGACCCACAAGGTGGTGGCCCTGGTTCTCTCTCTCTCTCTCTCTCTCTCTCTCTCTCTCTCTCTCTGCACTTGAAAATGAATAAATAAAATAGAAAATAAATAAATAAATAAACAACCCAGATTACAAATAAGGAAAAATAAACAAGCACAATTGTGTGTCTGTGATTGACTTTTGGCTTCTGTGTTTGGGTAAGACACTTTAAGTCAGAGTGGTGTTGAAACATGAAAGTGAAGTGCCCACGTTTCTGACAGTAGCTGTTCACATTTAGAGAGAGCTCTGGGACAACTGTGGTATGTGTAGTGGTACCTTGCACAGACAGTCTCTCAGCAGTCCCTGGATGAGGGCGATGCTTAGGGTGAAGCAGCAAATGATCCACTGTGGTAGACATAAGACACTACTCTTGAGGAATGCCAGGAGCAGTAATGTAACTGAAATCGATGAATCTTTCTAGCTGACTAGCTGAAGATGGCCTGGTTAAGAGTGTGGCTCATCTCAGCAGCTAATCGGGCTCTGATGAGCAGGTTTCCACTATACAATCCTTCGGCACCATGACAGCATCCATATGTTGAGGTCTGAAAGGAATCCATGCACATTTCAGCGTGGGGCCCAGTGATGCAGTCTTGAGATAACAGTGCCTCTAGCATCTCTACACTGGAGAATGTAACCCCACGCTGACCTAGGCTTTTGTGTGATCTTTGTAAACCTCCCAGAAAGAACTGCACTGTGCCTCGACACACATATCATTCTACCATTCTGACTGAAGAGATCACATTGCAAATCTCTTCGGTAACTACTAAGGCCACATACAGGCCACATACAGTCATTTTCCTCCTAAACTAACTTATTTTCTTACCAATTATCTAATCAGAAAGCAACCAGTTGCCTCATACATGCTATTTCTAACCATGGTATTAAGATTAATACAGACTATTCACATTTCCTGGAAAATTTGAGTGGCTACAGGCAGCTGAATAAACAGAGTAAGGATTGTATACCTAATACTTATGGTATATTGGCCTTAAAATGGTAGTCCCGCCTTCTCACTGGATTTAGAATGAAACATATTAACAATAGAGTTATCTGTTTCCTTGTACTTTTAAATTTACCTGTATCCTCTAAGTCTAAGAATGGATTTATTATGCTGGGAACAGATGTGTGTGTATGGGGGAGTAAATAGGTGTTTATTCTAGGGAAATAAGAGTGATGAGTACAAGTTGTATGCACCCCCCCCCCTGCAAAAAAGGGGGCATTATCTTTCCAGAACAGTAGTACTTACTAGTCTTCCTTTTTTGCCAGGTGTGTAAATTATAGCATCCAACACCCTAATGGCTGGTATATCTGGTAAGGATATCCTCAACTGGTTTCATAAAACACATGGTTGTATATTCACACATGTCCTAAGAAATTTGAGTCAACACATTTAATCATCTGCCTTAAGGAGATTTTATGGGTCACATGAATCAATAGCTGTAGAAATGCCACTTTCAGCTTGACCAGTGTTTGATTTTTATTCTAAAATCAAATTAAACATTTTAAACTTCAAAATCAAAAAACACTGATTTTTTATTCAGTGTTTGAGTTTATTCTAAAGTTAGACTGTTAATGATAATAATTGTTCCCTTGCAAACTTTCTAAATGACTCCTCCACTCTTGATTGTAAAAGTCATTCAAAATAAGCAGCTACCTTTTTGATGAGATGTTCTATTATTAAATTTAAAAGAGTTATTCTAATCATCTCAATCCTGGTTTTTATAATTTCTAAACCTCAGCTTGGAAAATCGGTTCTATTGATCAGAGTTTTAATTACTCAAAGACAAAGATCATATCTTGTCTAATTTTGTGTATCTAATCCAAACATGTAAAATGTGTATGTATTTGCTTAAATGGTTGTTGAAGAAATGAAAGGGAGAAGGGAGGGAGGGAAGAAGGTGAGAGAGAGAAAGGGAAGAAGGGAAGGAGAGAGAGGTGAAACAGTGACATCACTTTGTGGACTTGCCTCTCCTGGGTCCACGGAACAAGTGATAATAACCACATGCCAGCAACTGACCCTCCCTGAGGACCAACGATGCTCCAGCTGCAAAGTATAGTTGTGAGAAGATGCTCAAAGCAGTTGGCTTCCCAGTCTGCTTACACCCGGCTGATTTCCCAAGTAGTGACAGACCCTCTCAGACACTCTCAGACAAGCTGCACCTCACGCCTTTGCTGTCTTTGATGCCAGGTTCCTACTGCTGCTTTTCTTGCTGGCTCTCCTCTGTGGAATAACACTCTTCTGTGTCCAGTACTGGCTGAAAAAGTCCAGGACGGGTACCCCGAGACGCACTGTGGCCATTTTTGCTGTTGGAGATTTGGGCCCTATTTATGGTGAGTTATTGGTATATTTCTGGACACCACATTGAAACAGCACCCTTGCAAAGCCGATTTATGGAATAGGAACAATGCATCGCTTACAGGAGACTCAAACACATGCATTAAAGAGAGAGCTAAGTGAAAAACAAACTTCAGAAGAAAGGAGCTGCTGAAAGAATACATAGTTGAGAGTGGGGTCAAATGGAAGGAGAGAAAAATACAGGAAGAAACTTTCCTAAATGAGTGTTAGGGCTTAAAAGACAGAAGAATATCTCCGCTTTAATACTAGTCTATCTTGTCCTGTATTTACAGTCTGATCACTGAACCCTCTATTATTCACTTAGCTCATCTGAACTGCCATGAAACCACACCCTACTACCTACTGCCAATGCAGCCTTTGAGGACATGGGCATTGAGCAGGGAGTATGAGTCCTGTGGTGCTTTCTTTCTGGAAAGACTTGCAGAGTTCTTGTCCTACCTCAACCAATCCCCATCCATCCTAAACCAACTCCTGCCCATCATTTTCCATTTGCACCCAGGGTGCATAAGCTATTTGTAGTCATCAGCGCAAAGTTGGTAGTTGACTCTTCACCCTAAGTATCCACATCCTTCAGGGACTGCTCTGAGGCTGTCCATCCAAGGTAGGACTTTGCAAGCCACCCTTGCCCAGAGCTCTTGGTCAAAAGTAACAGGTACTTTCAAACACTTGCTCTAGCAAGAGATTTGCAATATTGCACACGGAATGAGCACTGAGAGAGGCTGACCGCTAGTCAAGGAGGGGTAAAAATAAACTAAAATGTTTAAACATGAAAACTTAGAGCTCTACGGTTTAGTGATTCTTTGCACTACTGCTTCCCCTGCTAGCGAAGTAATTACTTAACAAGGACAAGGAATTATCAATTTGGGAAATGGTTATTTGGGGAAGGATAATTAAATTCTGCAATGACAAATAGATCTTTCCCTTAAAATAAAAAGCACTTTTCATGTAGCATAGAGGGAAATGGGGCCACTGACCTAACAAAATGTTTGTCAAAGGGATTTCTATGGTAATGTGTGTCTGTTTTTCTTTGTTTAACTAGAGTTAGTTGATAAAATGCCATTTTCTTTCTTCCAAATAACCTTTCATTTCTAAAGAAGAGCATAGAGACTTGTGGGGTTATTATTCTTTTTCTGGCCTTTACCTCTCTCTAAATGAAAAATCTTTTACTAGGCTGCCTCAGATCTTAAAAGAAGTCTTTAAAAAATTTAATCTTAAACAATTTAAATCTTAAAAGAATTTTAGGTATAAAGCTACACAGCTATGCTGTTATAATTTTAAAGCATTTTGATATGCCACAATTGTTGCTTTACTTGTGTAATCTTTTTGTTTCTTGCATGGTGCTTTACAAATATGCTATGGAACTTGCCAGAAGCCACCTTTGTGTGAGAGAAGGGCCTCAGCAATCAGTGCGGCATTAGAATTTCATTCTCTACGTTATGCTGAAATCATTACAAACATGAAAAATATTGGGAAGAAAGTGTCCTGTAAAATTCTAATATAACCACAATCCCATAGAACCTTTGCCCTGTATCAATCCCTAACCGCTCTTTGCACTAATTTCCTATACTAGTTACTTTTCCTGTATTAGTTACTGTTCCCATTTCTGTGACCTGACAAGAAATAACTTAAGGGAAGAAGGTCTTGGGTTGGCTTAGAGTTCCAGGAAGAACACTCCACCAAGAGGAGAAAGGCATGGTACCAGGGTTAGGAGCTGCTCAGGTTGAATGCACGTTGCCTGCCCAGTCAAGAAGCCTAAAGAGATAAATGGTGGTGCTCAGCTCAATGTCTTTTTTCATTTAGCACAGCCCATGGAGTGGTGCCTCTTATATGTAAGGTGGGTCTTTACATTTCAATTAACCTGATTTAGAGATTTGTTTCCATGGTGATTGTAAATCCAGTCCAGTTGACAATGTTAATCATAACAAAGCTGTATGTTTTGAGTTTTATTCAGATCCATCATTGAGAAGTAGGAGAAAAAATAGAAATCACTTTGAATGACACTGATGACATATTAGAATATGAAATAGGGCTCATGAATCTCTCCTATCTTGTACACACAAACGACATTTCCTCCAGAATATAGAATGTGGGAAGTGGGTCATTGGAACATCTTAATGGAAACACTAGACTTGATATATTAACCTTGGGTTCCTCCCAGATCTTTATTTTATTCCTTCAAAGGTTATTTCACTTTAATGTCACCACTTGTTGCATATATTAAAAAAAATAGCTCTCTGCTTCTGACCTAAGGAACAGAAGTTTTACTCTCAGTAAACACTGCCCTCAAGAAAGAAAAGCCAAGAGGAACATTCTCACTGAATATTAAAGACTGGAGTTGACTGAACTTTAACTATTGCTTAACTGTATAAGATAGATAATTTCTTTCAATAGCATTTCTTGCCAATATGACCCTGATCTGGTTTCAAATTAATCTTGATTAGAAATACTAAAGATCAAAAAAATAGTTACTGGACTTGGCTTCCTTATGCAGGGTACTTAAGAAAGGTGCTGCCAGCATAGTCCATCCCAATGTCTGAAAAGATTTTAGGTCTTGGGAAGGTCCTTGGGATCTTAGCTAATTCCCACACAGACCTCAAGTCTTTCTTGGACCAGGATCTTTCCTTTTCCAAGGAACTCTGCTGACTCAGTGTTCAGACAGCTGGATCTTCCATCCCTTTTAAGGATCTATTCTCTGGAATTGGATATCCCAGAATCGGTGGCCTTACCCATGAGGTAGTTTCTGACTTCTTGATCTCTTCTCCCAACCAACAGCTGTAGATTTATTCAGGTATTTTCAAGCATATGGATTAAGAGTAAAATGATAATTATTTCAATTTCCATACCACACCCATTTTAAATAATGCCTTTTGGAATCTGTTCTGACAACTCATCAGAGAACACAAAAGATGTTCAACCACTCAAATGAGGACACAGAGAGGGAGAATATACAGTGGGCCATAGAAAATGACTTAAATGAATCTGTGCAAGTTTTTAGAATTGCTAAGAAGAGGAAAATTATTTATATTATTACCTTATCATGCAAGTCCAAAATCTCTACAGTTTGTGATCATTACACTTCATTATGTAAAATGATAATACAACACAGAAAGAGAAATTATGAGTGTTTTTTTTAAAAAAATGATTTCAGTTTGTTGGACTGTCTTAATTTATATTTGAAAATTAATGTCAAATGAGTTTCTTTTAATGTATGAAAAACAAAAGATTTTTAGTTTAATTCACCATAAATTAATCTTCTATGGAACATAAACTTGTGAAGCTGAAAAGCTGAATAAAGCCCATATTGAGGAGGAAATGGGCATTTAGTGATAATGAAGGGAGTTAAGCTTGGGGTTTAAGAGGAAAATGGAAGACAGATAGTCAGGAGCAGGTAAGCAATCTAGGTTTCATTAGTAAGAAGCAGAGGAGAGCAAGCCAAACACTGTCCACACTTAGATGTAAAATACAAAATAAGAATAAAGTCTGTATCAGAGTCCCCTTGCCTTCATTCCTTGCAGGCTGTGCATTGAAGCTGGGCCTGGTGAGGCCCTGGCCTCTCCTCAGGAAGCAGCAAGGTGAGGCCCATGGAGACACTGCTCTTGGGGACAGTTATTCTGCTGATGTACCCCATAATGCTGCCCTCCATCTAGCCAATCTCTGTGACCCCATTTCGTCTGCAATTTGAGGGATAATTTTCCATTTTTCCTATTTCAGTAAAAAATAGAACTACTGGTTTTCCAGCAGTGATTAACTGTGAGTGCTTGCAGCTGGGGAGAGGAGCGACGGCTGGAGAGAGCCAGGCAAGCAGCAAAGCCTTGGACACCTGCTCCTTTCTCTTTCTCCAGCCTCCCAGGATTACTTCATTATAGGATCCTTTGGAGATCTTTTCCTTAAGGTTTATGTTTTACATGTAAATATTCTGTGACATTTCTGTTAAAGAGTGAGTGTACATTCACACATATTCATGAAAGGGCACGATGATAGCAAATGATCCAGAATTCACTGAAAGCTACACCCTTGATACCTTAAATCTCATTATTCTTCCCTACAGCTCTGTTAAGGTTTCCATCACTCTTAATACCCTTCAGATATAGAAATGGAGATATTCACAGGAAAAAAAAAACACACATTTAGTACATGGTAAAACTGTGACTCAACTTAAAACATTCTAGTCATTTTAACATGTGAGAAGATATGAGATTAAAAAAGGAACGTGTGACCAGACAGAGGGTTGCCCATCTGTAAACCCAGTAAACTGGAGAATTAGGCAGAAAGACCACATATTCTAGGCAGCCTAAACTAAATGGTGAATTTGAGGCTAGCCTGAGATCCATAGTCATACCCTGGCTCCCCCATGCCCCACAAAAAGGGGAATAGGTGAGAAAAAAGAGGCAGAAAAAGCATATTAAGGTAAATCCATTGGAATTGTTCTTTTTAATAATCTTTATATATGTATATATTATATTTTGATTATAATTATTTTATACCTGACTTTCTACCACTCCCCATCCCTTTTCTACCAAACACCTTGTTCCTCTCAATTACTCTCTCTTCTACTTTGATGTTTCTTTTTCTTTTCTTGTTTGTGGATGTGAGTCACTGGGTTTAATTAGGGTTGCCTGAATGGACATCGGTGTGGGTGATTTGCAAGAGCACATGGGAAAAATCAGAAGCTTTCTTATATGCCAATGGCAAACACGAGAAGGAAATCATGGAAAGGGTCTCATTCACAAGAGTCACGAAAAATGTCCGGGGATTACACTAGCCAATAATAATAGCAATAATAATAATAATAGTAATAATAATAATACCCTATAATGAAAAGAAGGAATAAAAAAAAGAAAAGAAGGAAGAAAGAAAATTGAAAAATCACCCATGATCATGGATTGGAAGATTCACAATCATGAAAATATTCATCCTCACGTAAACTACGTATTCAATATAGTCTCAGTCAAATTTCTATACCATTATTCAGTAAAGTAGAAAAAAGCATAAAATTCATAAGGAAGTGCAAAAGACTTCAGTTACCCAAAACAATCCAGAGCAAAAAAGAACACAGCTGGAGGTATTTCCATACCTGATTTCAAAAGGTGCAAAGGAAACTCTATATATCTACTTGTACAAGAAGGAATTTAAACCCTTATCTCTTCCTGCACACAAATCAACCCATATGGATCAAGGGCTTCAATGTATGGCCTCAAACTCTAAAAGAGCCAGAGGGAAAATTTGGGAGTACAATCCAAAAGATGGGCACAGGGAAGGATTTTCTGAATAGGACTCTGGTTCTCCAGGAAATACAGCAAACAGCTAACAGATGGGAACTTGTGAAACCAAAAAGCTATTGTATACAAAAGGAAATTATCAACTGAACCAAGAGGCAGGCTACACATGGGATAAAATCTTTGCCAATTACACATCAGACAGAGAATTAATATCTAGAATAAACAAAGTGCTCAGAAATCTAAACATCAAGGAAATAAAGAAACAACTCAAAACTGGGCTGTGGAACTAGAATGAGTTCTCAAAAGAAGAAACACAAATGGCTAATAAATACTTCAAAAGTGCTCAACATCCTTAGCCATCTGGAAAATGTAAATTCAAGCTAGTTTGAGATTCCATTTTACTCCATTCAGAGTGGCTATTATCAAGAAACCAAATGACAGCAAATGTTGGCAAGGATGTGGGGGAAGGTGGGGTTCCTTATTCACTGTTGGTGAAAGTGCAAACTGATGAAGCCTCTATGGAATTATTCTTAGTAATGTGGGGAATGGGTACTCTGACTCTATCAACTCAGTAGTAAATGTATTGGGTTTCAATATTGGATAGTAAACAACAGTTTTAACCAGCAGGTTTTTGGTAAAATTATAGGGTTTTTTTGTAGTCATTATAAACTGAGCTCAAATTGGTTCTCAACCTATTAAAATAAAAATAATAATAATCCTTGCTTCCCCCATTCCCAACCACATGCAATTATATGTAAACATGCTTTGGAAAAAAATACAAACAGATATTGTCAACTTTCAAGTTTCCAGAGAACACTGGGTAAATTATGTTTATCAATTGAGCAACTGTAGTTTTCGGAACATCATGTGAAACAGCAAATTTTATATTGAGGACATGAAATCTTTCTGCTACAAAGAATTGATTGTCAGGATTCTTTCACTTAGAGCACAGTATTGATAATGTCAGTAAAAGAAATACATTGGAATCAGCATTAAAAAAAAGTAAAGAATATGTTGAGCCAACTGGTCAACCATTTCCAGGCAGAAAGCTACTTTACTATTATTGCTTTACCCTGAACTACATCAGGAGCAATCTACCAGGAAAATAATAAGTTTGCACTGCAAGTGTTCAGGATGGAAGGAATTACAAATTGCTAAGGAAAAAGAATATTTTTATCAATTTCAACTTTATTTAATAAAGTATCTGAATCTCAGCTGGTGTCAAACAAAGCTTATGAATTCCAAAAGACTTTACTACATTATAATTTTATTTAGTATTTTCTGTTATGTCTAATAAAATGATTAAATCATTATTTAATCATTAGCATAGACAAGAGATAATATTCTACATTACAAAATCATGCATATTCCTCACATTTCAAGTACTTGATATGTAATAATAGCAGTAAGCCTTCTCAGTATGCCAGGCCTCATTTTACATACTACAAACTCATTTCCACTTACATTTTTCCCAAATTTATTTTTTGCCATACCAAGGAAGGATTGTACGCAGGGCTTCATGTATGCTAGCCAAACATTTTAACTACATCCACAGATTATTAGCCTCACTTTTATATAGATATTATCATTTTAATGCAGGAGAAAAAGTGAAGGTTAAATAACTACTACTTAATAGACCAAGGATGAACTATGCAGTTTTAAGTAAAGTGCAGACACAAGAGGTGAAACCTATTTTTTAAATATGGCTCTATCTTTCACATATTACATTAATAATTGAATTGTTCTGGCTCTGAGGACCAGCAAGATAAGAAGGCAAATACATATTTATGAAAAGTCATCCCTCTGTTATCACAAAGCCATCCTTATGAGTAACCCACATCTGGATTCTGCACTGCAGCTGGTGTCTAATAAGTAAATGCTCTTAGTTCAGTGGTCATTGGGGCATGCTCTTTGAAATTCTCCCAATGCTGCAAGTCTAACACCTTTAAAGAAGGTCAGCAAACTTTTCTTAAAGGACAGATAGAAAATCAGTTTGGCTTTGCCATCTCCAAACTTTTTGTGGTAACTAATTACCTCTGTCAGTGTAGTTCATAAGCAGACATAATCAATATGTAAATGACTGGGCATGTTGTTAATACATAAAAATGTCAAGGCAAGGGCTAGATTTAGCTCAAGGATGTATATTCTTAAAATATCAAGTTATGTTTGTTGCTAATATTTTTAATGAGCACTCAAAATCACTCAAAGTCAAGTAAATATTCAGATTAATAAAAATATACATATAAAGAGAAAGTGATAAATGTTACTATTGATTTCTTCAGTGACTCAAAAATAATCTTCCAGGAAATACTGACATATTTCCAGAAAAGCCATTGGAATAAATTGAAGGTCCCTCAAAGTTACCAGTTTGTGGAAGAAAATGTGTGTTTAATGTTTATGCTGAACATCATATCAAAGTCAAGAACATTGATTTGAATGATTTTTTTTAAACTTATAATGTCTAACCTTTATCATGTGAAGATACTTTAAATGCAAACTTTTACCATTTTAGCATGCTTATTATTTATTTTAAACAACCATTTATGGTCATTTGTTGCAGTTTGAGAACATAAATACCAAGCAATGAAGTTTCATGGTGACCATTTATATGTTCCCAGTGAAGCTAGGTCCCATGAAGGGACTGTTAGCTAAAACACATAAGTGTTCAGAGGAATCCTAATTTGTGGTTCTAAATAGAAATTGGGGTTTTTTTTCTAGTATTAACTGCTAACTTGAAATGCTTCCTGATGGGTTAGCCAATGATGGTACATCCAGTTCATTCTAGAAAATTTTATTGCTATATTGACTAAACTATCACTGCAGAGAGGAGGATAGATGTAATTTTTTCAAGGGAATAAAAAAATTTCCAGTGAGGTAAGACATGTCAGATTTCATCAGGAAGTTATGTTAACAATATGACAAGTCTGTCTTTTTCTTTCCAGGTACAGAAGCAGCCGAGAGTCCTGCAGATGGACGTCATCTTCAAACTGAAAGCCCTGGACACCATCCCATTCCATGTATTGGTACATTAGATCCTCCACCTCCATATGAGGAAATTCTAAAAACAAGCTGATTTTAGATCTGCATCTAAATGCAGAATGTATTAGAAATATTTGTTACCTAGGATCAGATTTTGAAGTAATTCTTTCACTTAGTGGCAGTACCCGGAGATCACTGTGGTCCTGAACTCTTTCAGTGATGAATTAGTGGACTTCAACCAGCACTTCTTTGTCTTCTTTTAAGTTAGACAACAAAGTTGGCATTTCTCCATCAATGCTCAAAGAGGCAGAAATTAAGGTGGGGCATCATTTCCATTAAGCCCAATACTCCCCATTAGACATCACTCCACTGTCTGTCTTCAGCTTGCCTGTCATTGAAAAAATATCATAATTAAACAATGGTCCAAGAAAAGATGCAAACATGTCAAACCATGGAACCAAAAAGAGTTAGGGTAAAAGCTGAGAATATGAAGAAAAATGTCTGGAGTTAAAGTAAGAAGTCAATAAAAACAAAAAAGACTCTAAATCTTAGTCCAAGGAGTTTTGTGTTTCAGCCCAAGAAAGTGTCAACAAAATGTAAATAGAACCTCTGCCACAGCACATGGAAAGAGCAGCAAGACAGTGAGTTGAGCTAACACTGGCAAGCTCACTCTAATCAACCCTCAAGGTCCACCCCATAACACACTCCCTTCAGCAGGGCTCCACATCCCCAAACTGTTACCAGGTGGAAACCAAGAACGCATGAGTTTATGGAGGATACCTAATTCAAACCACCATAAAGCCTTATGAATATGAGCATTGATAAAAGTCAGGAAGGGCTGATTAGTGCTATAAACAAAATCTCATTTGAATTCACTGATAAATAATAGTAAACAATCAATAAAACAAGTCTGGAGAATGTGTCAGTGTGCTGTAATAATTTCTGGTGTGTGGGGGGGGAGGAGAAGGGAGACAGGGAATTTTATGGTATGAGCTGATTTCCTTTCCACCATCAAATTTTATTCTCATGATGATTTTGTAACCTGGCTATTTGTAACTTCAAATATTACATGATCAGAGGATCATGTCCACTCTCTTGAGTCACCCACTATGAATAAAATGTATATCACCATTCAACTCATAAGAAAAACAAGAGCCATGGAAGGATCAAAGAAATGACAGAGCTGCTTGTAATTTCAAGCTTCTCCATTTTGCTGGTTGTTTCAGGGAAGAACTGAGAATAAGAAAGTAACTCTAAGAAGAAACAATCCAGAAGCACGCAGGAGCTAGAGGAAGCAGCCTTGTGGTCAGAGGCAGAGATTGGAGAGCATAGGAATTCTGACTGATTTCATGAGTTTTTGGCACTATTCAACCTAAAAGCTGAATATATGTGCTACCTTACTTACAAGAAATGTACAAATGAGCATCTAGATGATATCACAGGTATAACTTCCAGTTACAGATACACAGACTAAGGAAACACAAAATGTTCTACATAAATGCTTGGCATGGTGAGGCTACAGATGATTGTATCTTAGACACACACTTGGAGTCTCCTACTGGTTCAATAGTGTGTATGTATTACTTCTACAGTTGAAAATCTTAAGGCAGGTGTAATGGTACATGCCTCTAAATGTTACCACTGGGTGGTGAAGATAGGATGAGCAAGAGTCCAAGGCCAGCCTGGACTTCACCTTGAGCCTGTGTCTCAAAGAAAGAGAAGGAAAGAATGGAAAAGTACGATGGTCTTTGTTTCGATGTTTGAGCAGATGGATATGCCACGGACTCTGAGAATTCCATCATTGCACACTGAATACCGGTGTTCAAAGTAGTCCGTATCCATGAATATGTGCAACCTCATGAGTCAGTTACAAATAATATATGCAATGGATTGCTTCACGACTTAACTGACGAGTAAGCATTGACTCTCTACGAGTATTTATTTGCCCCAGGAGAGTAGGTCATTAGAATGAGAGGCAAAAATAAAGACAAAATACTATCTTTTGTTTTTCTTTTAATTCCCATTCTAGGTGTTTCTCCAATAAGACTTCCTAGTTTCAAAAATGACTAGGAAAATAAAGACCAGACAATGGTGTGTAATGATTAAGTTTATCTTAAGAATTCTTGTTTGTATTCTGTGAGCTATGTAAAAATCCATTCTATTTATGGCCCAGGCCATGGTTAGACTTCAAACCTACAAAGAATCCAGAGGCTCTGCAGATTAATTTTTGCCTAAGAGACCAGTGAAAGTGATCTGACTTTCAATGATCACTGGTGAAGGAATCTGAATTTATTCCCACGTGACTTACATAGATGCTTCAATGTAAGCTTACTCATAGTACAACTGGTTGCTGTTTATTTGGAGGTGGTTATGTTTTAGGGTTTGAGGTGGTAGGAAAAAGAAAACATTTTCTAGAAAGTTTTCTGACAATAGTCTTTCAATAAATAGTAAAGACTGTCTTTTCATTTAATACTTAAAATATCTGAATTTCTCCTTTGCATTAAATCTTCTGCAGCAACAAAACTCACTGTTAATACTTCATAGCACTGAGAATGCAGAGTATTTCTTTGAACAACAGGTGGCTGTTGAACATTACCAAAACTGCAGACAGACTTGGAAACCCGCCAGCAGATATTCCTTATGGTCCAAAAAGCCTGTGTCAATGATATCATTATAATACTGATTTAGATCCTATGATAATCATAACATTTGAAAATAAATTTAAAAGGATAAATCTGTGTTCGTTTTCTATTCTCTCTAAAGTCTTTGCTTGAACAGTAGTTTTTTTGATAGCTGTATAAAATTCTATTAAAATTGGGTGCTTCAGATTTTAATTCTAAAAGATTAATTAATTAATTAATTAATTTTTACATCAGATATTTCTTCCTGCTCTAGGGTACAGCTCTGGGAGCATCCACCAGAGGGCGGGAAAGCCATATATGATTCTAGCCAATTAGCTAGATTTTATTTCATGGTTAAAGAAACCATGAAATTGTATTATTTTGGATACCATTTTTTTAACAGATCCTGGAAGAATTGGAAAATGAGACTAAAATCCACAGTGAACAGAATAATAACGAAGTTCAAATTTGCTAAGAGGAAACTGGTACTCAGCTTAATAGTTCTTACATTGATACTGAACATCACTGAGATGCCTGGCAGCAAGTGTGTGAGCCTTTGAGGAGGGGGTCTCAGACAGGTAGCTGCCTGCAAAAGATGCCAATCTGAGCACAAGATGCCCACATGACGTGAAGCATCCTCAGCTCTGACCCTCACAGGTCATCTTATTCCTTTTGTACTTGACCGTACATTTCCTTTAATTTTCAGTTTTGTAGTTTCATATTTGTTTCATTTGTGTGAGTAGCCCAACTTTTATAAAAGGCAACCTTAAAATTCAATATCTTTTTGTGGAAATGAAATAGACCTTGGATAGGACTGGATGGCAGGCAATCGTGTGGACAGTGAAATGAAACTCGCCTAGAATATTGCATTTCAAGCACGATGTGAAGATGTGAAATTCTTCAGAATTGTGTAAGAGCAAAGGAAACAAAGACAATGTGTTGGCTATAGGACCCCCATTCGTGGTAGAGATTGTATTACTTTTTTACTCTGGACAAAGAAAGGAAATATAGTATATACTACAAAAGAATCTTTTACTTCTACATTCATTTTGCCCTATCATTTTTGCACAAAATAACTACACACAGCACTTTTAAAAATAATACTTTTCCTGGCAAAATAGTATCGTATTTTATATTATTTTACTTGCTGTGGTTCTGATTAAATGAAATAAAAATAGTACCCCTTTATAAAACAGCTTGGTGAAAACACAATGTATTTATATTTCCCCACTTTAAACAGTACACCAGTCTACATCTATGATCTGACTTACAAAGAAAACTGTATATTTAAATTAAGATGTCAAACTTCTATAATGATAAAAATGATATTGCTCAGATTGATCAATACAGGTTGTTTGATTTTTTTCACATATATTAAGAAGGCATAGGAAGATAGGATGTAATAACCAAAATGTTCTTACTGTTCTTTTTCTAATAATTAATGCCTCTCTTTGCATTTAATAAATGAAAAATGTTGACATAAGAAGTGAGATTCAGGGGCTGGAGAAATGGCTCAGCGGTTAGGGAGCTCACTTCCAATGCCTAGGGCCCTGGGTTCAATTCCCCAGGACCCACATAAGCCAGACCCACAAGGTGGTGGCCCTGGTGCTCTCTCTCTCTCTCTCTCTCTCTCTCTCTCTCTCTCTCTCTCTCTCTCTTTCTCTCTCTTTCTTTCTCTTTGTGTGTGTGCTTGAAAATGAATAAATAAAATATTTTAAAAAAGAAATGATATTCAAATATCTCAAGCATGTCAAAAGATGTTGCGTGAATTTTTCTTGGATGAGTGAATGCAGTTGAAAGTAATACATTGAAAATCTTAGAGAGGGGCAGCTATTCACAGGCCACATTCAGTCAATGGTAGATGGCTACAAATAAGGCTTAGATTACAGCTATGTGTATGCTTGTAGCAGTTTAAGGCTTTAGCAAAGAGTTTGTTTACAATCAATGATAGAATACATAGGTGATAGGTAATAGACATATATGCACATACGTAAATACACATGACAAATGCAATTTTTACTATTATAATTTTATTTCACTGTGAAAGCAACAAGAACTTTCAATTACTTAAATATTTACTCCATGGGAGAAG
>PVHP010005909.1:0-62903 GCA_004024765.1 Zapus hudsonius
TCTCTAGTTTTGTAGAGTAGAGGTTTTGAAAGTATGACCTAATGATACAACCAATCTCTTCAGGATCTGTTGTAATCACACCCTTTTCATTTTTTATTTTGTTAATTTGGGCTTTCTCAGTTTTTCGTTTGATTAAGTTGGCCAGGGGTTTGTCAATCTTATTCACTTTTTCAAAAAACCAACTCTTTGATTTGTCAATATTTGCTCTTTAATTTGATAATTAACAAAGCATGGTATCTTAAACATAGACTATAGTGCCCAGCACTGAATTTGTAGTTAAGATACTTCATCTGAAAGCTCCTTAACTACAGTTTGTTCCTGATACTGTTGGAAACTCTGGGATCCTGAGACAAAACTTTATGACGCACCCACAGCTTTCAGTTTGCTCATTTGCCTTGTGGGATGTGCCACTCCATAATGTATGGGGATTTTTGTTGTTTTTGCTTGGAGTTGTTTAAAAACAAACAAACAACAAGGGCTGGGTAGATAGTTCAGGTGGTAAGAGTGCTTGGTGTGCAAGCACAAGGACCTGCATTTGATTCCCAGTACCCATGTAAAAGCCAGGCATGGCCCATCACCCCAGCACTGAGGGAGACATATATATAGGAGGATCGCTAGGCTTTCTAGTCAGAGGGTCCAATTGAAAAACAGGAAATTCCAGGTTCAGTGAGACTGTCTGAGGGATGTAAGGCAGAGGATAGAGGAGGACTTTATGCCTTCCTTTGACCTGTGCATGGGGTCACATCTGTACACTTAATGCATATACTACACATATTATATAAACACAGCAAAAAAAAAAATCCTTGAGGATTAAGTACCTTTTGAGGGGAAGAACTTCAAATATATGAAGGTTATTTTTCCCCCTCTGGAATGATAATAAAGTTATGGAAATAGGAAATGCCTATGATTGATCAATCATAGTTCAAGCATTAGGTTTATTACTGCAGACACAGGTACTGAGAGACTTTAAAATGGAGAATTCACAGGAATTAAAACTTGTATTTTGCTTGGATGCTGACCTTCATTAACTGTTGCATAAACTGTTCATGGACAGCTTTATAATGGACCATGTTGGATAGTGACATTATTCCCTCTTTTCCTCAAAGAGTTATCAGATCAGATAATATATATAGAGAGGCTTTGAATATTTAAGAAAAATATATATGGAAGGCGATCACCTTGTGAAATCTCTACTCACTAGAAGGATGTGGAATAGTTAAGAGGGAGAGTGTTATTTTAGAGGTGAATATTATCAAGAGTTATACATCAGAAATGAAGTTTGTAAAAAGAAATATCTGAAAGCTTTGGGAAAGAGCTACTAAGATATGGGAACCTATCTCTAAGAGGAACAGAAGCAGTGTATTTTCCTGTAGTAAGACCTAAATGTCTATTTTGTGCTTAGCCTTTGTTAGGTTCTGTTCTCACCTGTTTGAAAGGATGCTGATGTAAGGGAGATAAGGTTTATTAGTATATGAAGCATTTTGATGGCATCTGTAATTAGGAATTTGCACTGAAGTGCAGGGTTTGAAGTATATAAAACAAGTATGGGAACTCAGAGGCAGGTGAGATTGGTGCATTGGAATATGCAGGTAAGCCATTCTGTGGTAGAGATGGGATTTTTGAAATAGGTCTCAAAACTTGGCAAAGTGAGCATTTGAGCCTTTGGGAGTGTGGCTGTAAAGAGAGAAGCTGTCGTAAGTCAAGCTACTGAACTTGGAATGAGTTTATGCATGAACCAAAGATTAATGAAGCCACATGGAAAGTTTATAGCTAGCAAAGGAGTGATGGTCTCTTCTGTGTGCCTCATAGACACATGAGTATTGTGGAGTAGCTCAGAGTATACCCAGTGATCAGCCTCCTTCTCCTGCACCCTGCTTCAGAAGGAGTTGAATAGAATTCTGTGGGATTTAAGTGTTATTTATCAGTGCTTCTTCAGAGAAAGTGTGGAGCTGGTTGGTAGTGAACACCTGTAATTGAAGCAGGAGATTGAGGTAGGATTGCAGTCTAGTCTGGACAGCATAGTGAGACCTTATCTCAAGCAAATAAGAAAGAAAATGTGGAAGAGAAATCAGAAGTTCAGTTAAAAAGATACTGTTGGGAATAATTTAGTCATGAAGTTACAGTGGCCATGGCAGTGAAGTAAATGGCTACTAAATACGAGAAAATATGATATGAAAGAAACAATAAGAAGTTAGATCAAACATGTTCTTTTCCACTACTGTCTATCAAGCATGGTAATAAGCTTGGAGAAACTAAAAATGAAGTGAGATGTACTCTTCACCCTCAAAGGGTATATGATCTGTGGCAGGAAACACTATTTTTTTCCTTCAAGACATGTTTTTAGATTTTGGCATCTTGGAAATTGAAATACCTTAATAAAGGCATTCAATAGTTTAGCAGATTTTTTTCTTATGAGTACTTGTACCTTAGATTGAATAGAATATGATGTATATAATTAATGAAAATACCATGTAGTATTTGACTTATGAAGGCTATGAGTGAGGGTTATAGATGCCTATAGGAAAGAGAAACTCATTCTGCTTATACAGTTAGTTACAGGTATGTTTTCATGGGAGAGGGTCATAGCTGCCGAACTGGAACTTAAAGATGACTGAAAGTTTGCCAGGTCAGAAGGAAGAAGAGTATCATTTCAAGTTGTGTTGGACTTCATATGTAGTTTGGAAATTTAATTAGTATTTTTTTAAACATTACAAAGAATTTGGACTTGGATCAAGGAGTGATAAGTGGACCAAGAGTGTAAGTGTAAACCTCTTGTTGGTGGTCTTTCTTACACATAGGAAAAGGAATTTATATTGGATTGCTTCATGTATCTTGGTAGATGGTTGGAGGAGAGAAGCTTAGGGTGTTTTAGGAGAAAGGCGCAGGCATTGTTTTGTCCCTATGAAGTTGTCCCTTCTAATGTGGCCAGTCAAAGGGGTTGTGTACAGTTCTGCAATAATGAGTCCAGTCACCACAGCTTTTTGTTCACAGAAGCGGAGCTGATTTTGCACAGGAGTATAGGAGCCAGATAGTGATCTGTGCTGTGGTAAGTGGCTTACCTATGCCTGGAGTGGGGCTGGGGGAGGCTGGGGAACCTGTGTTCTATACCAAGGAATTGAAGATGAGAGAAGAGGAAAAGAGATAATGCCAAGTAGTAACTGGATTCATTTAGGAGAATAAAGTGGCTTATAAATTTTTTAGGGTTTATAAGATTCTTAAATCTATATATGAACCAATTTGAAACAAATATTTGGCAAATATTTGTCATACACACTATAAACAGTGACAGTAATATTCTTGTGGAAGCTGAAATTTAATTATTTGTGATTTTGGTTTTATGAAGTTGAAGCATTCTATATTTTTATTTCTAGAATTTCCCTTACCTGTCCTCACTGTTAGAATGTTGTTACCCATCTTGACTTTAATGAGAGGGTAGGTAAGTAGTAACTCTTGATAGGCTTTTACCCATTTGATGCACTTCCCATGGACAGGTTTCATCCATGAATTTCTCCAGCAAATTGATATGTAGCGTCTAACTTGTCTAGCTTGGTATGTTCCTTGTTGAGTTTGATATCATGGAACCAAGCTCCCATTTCTATGTTCCACTGGAAAAAAATCATGCAGTTTTCTTTCATGATAAAAAAGTGGTAATAAGAAACTTCTTTAACCCTTATGTTGTTTTATATTTTGGCTGACATTTTTTTGTGTGCTTAGAGTGTATCAGATAAGTAGTGTATGCAGCTTTTCATACAGTAACTCATTTGATCTTCATTACACACTGTAAAGTAAATGTTTTTGCTATCCCTGCTTTCAAGTGCAAAAGAGGTAAATAACTTGCTCAAGGATACACAGTAAATAATGGCGCCAGAATCAGTAACCATTTTCACCATTCCCACTTACTGTCTTTCACTGTGCATTCCTAGGTGCTTCCACGTCTGTTTCCTGTGATCATTTATGGAATTAATTCATGTTTGTCTCAATGTTTCACTTTAACTGCATATATGGGAACTTATTTTTACAGTTACAGAACATGATGGTGATGACTTTAGTTTACAGAAAAAACCGAGCTGTAAGATGATGATTGACTTGCCAGTAAGTTAGGTAGCTGAGGAAGTAATATTCCTGTAAGCGTGGTCTAGTGAACAGGATTGTCTGCCTTTCTACCAACGAAGCAGTATTTTGTCTCTATTCTTCAATGCCCTTTGAAGGAATGTGGCATATGCCACAGAGGGAATTGAATATAAGACAGTTTGCATTATTTTGACATCCTGTTTTGATTGGGAATTTAAAACTTATAAGAAAATTTCCATGATTTCATTTATGTGTGTATGTGTATTTTTGGATTATGTGGATTTTAAAAAACAATGACTATTAACTAAATAGAAGTCATATTTCACTTTTATTAATAGTTGCACAATTCCAAAAAGCATATATTTTGTGACACTTGTATTTCATGACTTACTTCTTGTTATGTGACATGTCAGTTTTTTAAAGACAAGACTTTATGTTCCTTTTTTGAAGGAAGTAACATTAAGAACTGATCTTGCTCCTGTGAGTAGTCATCCAAAAAAAGAAAAAGACCTAAAAGTAGAAGGGCGAGCTAAGTGGGGAGAGGGGGGCCTCAACAGAAGTGGGGGACAGGAGAGGGTGCTACGGGTGTGAATATGACCTAAATACGTTATAGGATTGTAATGAAATCACTGTGCACCACTAATACATGCTAAATCAGAAAGGACAAGAGGCAGCTCTGAGGAAATCCAATGACTCTAGAATGTGTTTTTCAGCTAGTCTTGCATGTTTTTTTTTTAATGTGCCATCTCAACAGGGATGGAACTGGAACTTCATTATAATAAATAATTTATTTAAAATAAACAGGATATATTTAGTATTGGCATAGTGCATTAGGCATTATTTTTGATGTTGGAGAAATAAAATATGTCTGTTCTGTACACATGGGATTATACTTTGTTTCTAAGTAAGTTTTATTTATTTTAGTCTTAGGCTGTTGGTAGGGTATTGTGTATTGGTTTGTTTTTACTTAATTTTGTTTAGGCTTTGTTTGCAGTATTGGGAATCAAAGCCAAGGCTTCCTGCACAGTAGGCAAGCAATCTACCACAGAGCTACATCCCAGGTTTAGGTTTTAGCTATTTTATTTATTTTTATTTGTGTGTGTATGTGCGTGAATGCACACATGCACACGTGCAGTGCTGGGGATCCAACTTAGGGTCTTGCCTTGCATGTGCCCTAACATTAAGCTAATAATACCTAGCGCCCCCCCCCCCCCGCAGTGTTTCTAATAGATGAGACAGTCAGGGCTAAAAAATTTTAAATAATTTGCCCAGTATTACAGAATTAATAAATGGGGATATGGGGAAAGAACCTAAATCTTATCTGGCTTTAAAACTTTTCCTGCTGTTTATTTCTAAATCCTTGAGATCTGCAGAATTGTAGTTACTATGAAAGGCTTTAAAAGAATTTTCTTATTCTTTTGGTAACAAACTAACAGTGAGAATTGAAGGTTAATTTATATTTTATAGAGGCTGATACATTAGAGTACATTTATAATATATGAGTGGAGTAAATTTAGTTTAATGTGAATGAGGTTATTTTTGTGAATGAGGTGTTTGTTCTTCTGGCTTTATGTATATGTACATCTGTATTTATGTATATACATTGGCTCATTAAAACATTGAGGCAAGATTTAAGGAACTTATATGACTCTTCATACCCTCCTACCTCTTTCAGAATCAGTTTATAATATGAGGTATTTATTAAAAACCAGCATACCTCTTCACATTCCACCCTAACCCTAAGTCACAAAGAAAACTTGGTTGTTGAAGCCCATGTCTTCAGATAGCAGATCGACAGATAGATAGCCTGTCTGCATTCTTTCTTCCCACCCTTGTTCTTTTTTCAGGCATGGGGGTGAAGAGGGAGAGAGGCAAGGTGTGTCACCTTAGCCCAGGCTTACCTGGAACTTATTCCAGACTGGCCTTGAACTCACAGTGATGGTGATCCTTCTACCTAGGTCTTCTGAGTGCTGAGATTAAAGGCATGTGCCAACACTCCTGGCCTTTAGATAGCTTTCTGATGGGGTTTTCTAAAGGGAAGGTTTTATTGGAAGCTGTCTGTACAGTGATAACTGTTTTCAAACTGAAAGACAAATGTGTTTATACTGTAAGCTTGTGATGAACAGAGATACCTATGATATATGTAAGAAAAGAGCTGTCTACTGAGTAGTAGTGGCTTGTCTTTGCCATCAAACAATTGTGTACCTTTGGGAATAGGTCTTTGTTTTGATTTGTTTTTCCCTTTTTTCTTTTCTGTCCTTTTATTTCTGAGACGGGGTTTCACAGCCCAGGCTGGCCTTGAACTCCTGATTCTTCTTTCTCCACTTCCCAAGTGGTGGAATTACAAGTGTATACTATAACTCCCAGCTTGCTTTTATTTTTCTTTTATACAACAAAATACTATGTGTGTACATGTACATGTATATGCATATATGTGTATGTAAGTATTATAAAATTAAATAGTGAGGGTATATTTAGTGTTAAAATACTATAATTTTAAATATAAGTGTACAACAATCAAGATTGAGCTTAATTTTATTTTTTACTTATTTATTTAGCTCAATTTTATTTGAACAAGCCAAAAGGAAAATTTAGCAAAAATATTTACTAATATTACTAGTTTTAGAATTGATTACTTTCTAGAATTAAACTGTGAACGAGGCATGTCAGTATTCTTTAAAAATGCAAGATTTGGTTTTGTTTTGGCAAATCCTTGAAGCCACATCTAATAATGAATCCATGCTGTCCTTTAAAGATCAGTGTCTAGGTTTGAGTCATTAATTATTAAGAACTCACAGAAGGTTTCAGAATGTGATTCATTTGCTAGTATCCTTATAACTATTCATGTTCCCATACTCAGCCTTGAGGAACAGCAAAGGTGGGTACTAGGGCTTGTAAATTACCATGTGGGCCTCATCTGACCATTCCAAATGCCCTTCCAGCAGTATAGATATCAGAAATGACTGTCCCAAGACCAGCTGCCTTTTCATTTTGATTTACTTAATTTTGGATAAGGTCTCACCACATAGTCCAAGCTATTTTAAAATTACTATATAGCCCCAAACTGCCTTGAATTTGTAATCCTCCTGCCTCAGCCTTCCCATTGCAGAGATTATAGGTACATATGACCACACCTGGCTCTAGCTATGCATTCAAACCACAGACTGTGCTTACTTAGGCCTTAACTTTATAGCTTATAAGCAGGCTAGCCCTGTGACAGTACTGCCACAGTATCTTTGCAGGGAGCTCATGTATGCAATCATGCCTTGTGACCTTTTCAAAAGCTTGCTCTTGGTCTTCAGCCCCAAAATTTTACTGTGGTCCTTTCAACCTCTTCTCTCTGTTTTCAGTAACTGTCTTGCCCTCCCTATTTTATTGCCTTAGCAACTCATGATGTGGGCTTCTAAGCTGCCCACCAAGTAGACAGTAGTTATAAATTAGAAATGTTAGGTGTGTCTTTGTATCTCACTTTAAAAGGAAAAAGATTTTTACTTCTGATTCTGGAAAGTGAAGAAATGACAGCTGATGTTTTAATCCAAAATTCTTACAAGAGTAGTGGTATCTTCAGTTGCTAGTTCTTTGTGAGATTACCACAGTAGCCTTGTTACTGTTGATACACATGGAGTTTAGCTTCTACCTTAGGAAGAAAGTACACCTTTAAATGCTGTATTTCACTGAGGTCCAACCATATACTTACAGAATGGCCCTCTGTAGAGACTGTTTAAAAATTAAAGGGTTAAAGATACAGAAATTTAAAAGGCAATTTGTTGGAAGCATTTTAGTTATAATTTTTATTTTTAATAGATAAAAAGGTATGTATTAATCAAGTATAACATTTTAAAGTATTTACACATTATGATATGATTAAATCTAGTTAACAAATGTGTTATATTATGTAATCTTACACTCAGTGTGTAAAAGCAATTTTAAATATTATATTTGCTTGGATTTTGTAGATTAATGCAGATATATGGAAACTTTTTAAAAATATTTAATTGCCTATGGTTACAGAGATATAAAAGCTGTTTTGGAAATATGTTTTAGAAAGTTTGTATGAGGTCTTGCACATTCCTGTTATAAAAAAATGTTATTTTTAAAATCTCTGCCTGGGCTAAAGAGATGGCTTAGCAGTTAAGGTGTTTGCCTGCAAAGCAGAAGGACCAGAGTTTGATTCCCTAGTGCCCATGTAAAGCCAGATACCTAAGGTGGTGCATTTGTCTGGAGTTTGTTTACAGTGGCTGGAGGCCCTGGTGTGTCCATTCTCTCTCTCTCTCTCTCTCTCTCTCTCTCTCTCTCTCTCTCTCTCTCTCTCTCTCTCTCTCTCTCTCAAATAAATAAAAATTAAAATTAAATTAAAACTCTTCCTTAACATACTTCTGTATTAGTCAGGGTTCTCTAGAGGAAACAGAGTTGAGAGAATGGATTATAATAAAAGGGAATTTAATTGGGGTAGCTTACAACAGTCCAACAATAGCTGTCTGCAGGCCCACAGGTGAAGAAACCAGTAGCTGTTCAGTCCACATTGCTGGATGTCTCAGCATTCCCAGTCTAGCCCAGAAGGCCTGATGGCTCCCTGGGGAGCAGTGGCTCTTCAGTCCATGATGTGAGGCTGAGGAAACTGGGTTCCGATGTCTAGGAAGGAAAGGAGAGCAGGATGCAAGTGCAAGTCATGAACAGGCACCAGCAGCCGGGGAAGGAAGGAAGAGCGTTTCCTTCCCCTCAAGCTTCCTTATATTTAGTCCCCTTCTGGAAGGCCCACCACCTACTGGAGGAAGGGCTCAATCTGGAGAAGGGAACTCCTTCCTTCTCCAAAATCCCAAAAGGATTTTATCAATCCTTCCTGGAGGCAAACTCAGAGACCCACCCAAGATTACTATGGATTATTACATAGATCAAGTTGACAAATAAATTTAACCATGACAAGTCCACCCCTTGTCAAATTGACATCAAATCATATCTCCTTACATCTTAATTTTCAAATGAAGACAGTAATCTCATGATTCCACCTAACATGATATAACTATCCCACATATAACCGGAAACGCATAATCTTCCCCAACATAAGGCAGGGCCCTTGAGGAATGCTTAGACTAATACTAATAATATAAATTCAACAATGATTACTAATATAATCTCAATTAATATTAATTACATAATAGATGTAAAACAAAGGTATTGGTATACTAATGGGCAAACATTTTAAGCAAGTAATACAAAACAAAAGTATTCCTAGTAAAGAGTTTGTGTTTGGTTATTAAGAATTTCATGTGCTTTTCATTGTGTTAGCTCATATTTGCATGGAGTTGGATGATTTAGCTAACAATTTGTTTTTATATAACAATGTATAGTCTGAAATTGAGAGATATTATGGAATTGGTAAAAAATAGCAGTGGACAAGAGCTAATACCTTTTCTAGTGTCCTGTTCTGCTAGTAACTGTCTGCCATATTTCTCAAGTTTCCATCATAAACACCTGTAAAATAAAGGTAACAACTGCTTAGTGTTAGAGTTCTCCTGAGGATTAAATGGCGTGATAGGTGTGAAAATATTCTCTAACTGCCACTGTACTAAAGAGATGTAGAGTATTACTATGCTTGCTCTCACTCTTGTAAATCAGTGTGAGTATAGTTGGCATTTTGCTGTTTTATATGCTATTACATGGTGACTTTATATCTAGAACAGCACAGTGCCAGTGTAGAGTATTGAATAAAGACATATCCATTAAAATATTAGTGTTACCTGGCTTTTTGTATTAAGCATGTCTTCTTTTACTTTTACATGCCTGTGCTTGGCTGTCTGGTGCCCTGCTGACCCTGGAGGGACTTGCCCCTCCCACAGTTAGCCAATTCCTAGGACAAAAAGAGTTATCCTGGCTGTGTGGCTTCCAAGTACAAATCCTCCCAGATCCTTATTACCTCCTTTAGGAGGCCCTCATAATTCAGGCCTCCTGCCCCAATCACCCCAGGTCCAGGTAGCAGCCAGCTAGGGATAGCAGCTATGTCCCAGAGCTCCTTAAAATGATCCAAGTGAGCCTATTTACCTTGCCCTGCATGCTCCTTCCCGCAGACACCACACTAGGAGCACTTGCCCATAGTTCTTTCTCTTCCTTCTACCCTGCTCCCCTTAGAAACTGTAATAAACTGTTTCTTCAAAGGCAATCTTTATTTTGAACTGCGGTAATAATGAATTTTTAAAAATCATTCTTAGCCAAAAAAATATCATTAAGAAGGAGAGATAGCTCAGTTGATAAAGTGCTTGTCTTGCAAGCAAGAAAACTTGAGTTGAATTCCTAGTACCCATATGTAAAAATGCCAGGGATGGTGGCACACACCTGTAGTCCCAGCTCTGGAGAGGTGGAGACAGGAGAATCCCTGGGACTTGCTGACCGTATACACATGCATGCATATACACAAAGAAATAGATTTGAAGTAATCTGAATTGAGATTTGAAATGCTGTGTGTATATGTATGTATGTATGTATGTATGTATATATGTATATGTTTGGAGTTATATATAAAAATGCTTTAAGCGTCATGGAAGATGACAGAAATTCTAAAGGAAAAGCTACCTTTATGGATTTATTAGCTACTTTTTATCATCACTGTGACCAATACCTAAGCAAAACAGCCAAGGCAAGATTTATTTTGGCTCAGAATCAGAGGGTTCAGTCTGCAGTAGTTAGCACCATGCACTTAGGTGGACATTATAGATTCAGAGGGCTCAGTCTGTAGTTTCTTGGCACATGCACTTTGGTTGGACAGCTTGGTGGCAAGAATGTGAAGAGGAAAGGCTGTTCACCTCTTGGGGAGTGGGGACTGGGTGTGGCTTTCAAAAGTGCATGCCCCTAGTCACTTTACTTCCTTCATCTGTACCCCACCTCCTAAGAATTCCAGAATTTCTCACAGTAGTGTCACCAGGGCTGCCTTTTATATATGTGGGGAAAAAAACCCAAAAAAACTAATTATGCCCATGTTTGGTTTGGTTTACCTAAATCAAACCTTTTTAGTTATTAACACACTCAGGCTAACTCAGTTCTTATTTCTATAGGCTTAAATAGAAAGTCAAATGTTAAAAGATTTTTGTTAGGACAAAATTTACGGGCAAATTTTGCTTGCTTCTCCCTTCTCAAGGAGATAAGGTCTTAGAGTTCATTTTATGAGTTCCTGCCTCTGGTGGCGGGATTGCAGAATCGCGATACTTTATGTCCTCAAACCACCTGTTTTGCTTTTTTTAATGGTTTTTCTTATTTTATTGTTGCTTTCAGTAGTAGATTCACAAACAGTAATATGTGGCAGCCTTTAAGTTAGTTACTTCCCTGTAAATATTTTGCATCATTCTATGATAAATTTTTGCTAAATAATTATATTATGCACAGATAATGGGATAAATTGTTGACTAGAGAAAACAGCGAGTTACCCTAATTTATGATATATAGAACCCAAACGAAACCTTTGAGGAAGTGCCAAGATGAGTAAGAGACCTACCTCCACAGCAAGTCAGATAACCTAGGAAAGGTCAATGGAGACAGACACTGAGGATACCTAACACAGTCCAAAGCAGAAATTCAGAGACTTTTAAGACCTCAACAATAAAGCAGACCTAAAACTCCCCCACCATGACTCAGGGAACTGAGTGGAAGATGGGGTGGAAAGATTGTAAGAGCCATGGTGGAGGAGAATACCCAGAACCATTGCCCCCTTCAGCAACACACACACACACAGGCTAAAAAAAATTTAATAGGTTTTTATAAGTGGTTTTGTTTTATTTTTTTGCTCTTAGGGGTTTTTTGTTTGCTACTTACTTTGTGGAAGCATAATATTAATAGGTAAATATTCAAGATCTGGGCAGAAAAAGCTTTCTGTTGCATTCTCCACTATTGAGCCATTATGTAAATAGTGGATCATTTTTGGTTTTGCACATTTTAAGGAATAAATGAAGAGCATGAAGCCTAAGAGGTGGTTTCCACATAGATAGCTCTTATGTCTTTGGAAAAATGAAAAACAGTAATTATGTTGAAGAGAGGAATTAGGTCAAACTAATAGATTTTTTATTTGAATTCATGATGAAGGGTGATAAATCTTTGCCCATGAAGTTCTTATACTATATCCTGGCTTGTTCTAGAATTACATATCACCTTCCCAGGGAACCTATAATTTCCTTAATGAGGAAAGCTATATAGATTTTTTTTTTATCATATTGAATAAATTGCTTAGCAACATTTTTTCTTTTTTGGCATTTTGAGGTAGGGTCTCACTCTAGCCCAGGCTGACCTGGAATTCACTATGTAGTCTCAGAGGGTCCTCAAACTCATGGCAATCTTCCTACCCCTGCCTCCCAAGTGCTGGGATTAAAGGCATGTGCCACCACACCCTGCTGCAAGTTCATTTTAATAATATAATCTTAAATAATGGAACAATGAAAAAATAATCTAGTTTTGCAAAAAATAATCTGATTTTGTTTTAAGGACGAACTCGAGATTTTTTTTTTTAAAGAAATTTATTCTCTGTCTTATTTCTTACCACCCTTCCCCTTTTGTTTCCTCAGCTCTTACACCTGGTCTCTATAAAGCCTTGTGATGCTCTTAACTGCCATAAATCTCAGCTTTTGTAATGGAAACCATGTAACTATTAATGAGAGCTAACTAAGTAATAATCTATCATATAATTTCTAATAATTCTTTTATGCCCTGACCATTTTGACTTCCTCCAGCATGCATAAAATGTGCTTTCCATATGGTTGGTGCTTAGTAAGTAAAATTCAGTAAAGCTGAATACTTTATTTAAAAAAAGTTGGGTAAGTATATGAGCCTTTCCAAAGTATCAGTTATTACAAGGATTAATGTTCTTTTGCTATGGTAAGCATATAAAAACTTGGAAGTTCTTCTTGGAATGCTTTTTGTTGTTTGTTAAATAAAAGGTGGTTAATTTTTTATTCACCTGACAACATGAAAATCTCGATATTCTATATTACTGTAAAATCTGATTTAGTTAATGATTCATATCTGCTTTAGTTTGGGTGTTGTTATTGATAAAAATTACACCCTGACATAGTGATGCACACATCTGTGCTTCCAGCACCTATAGAAATGAGAGGCGAAGTTAGGAGAATTCCAAAGCTGTGGGTTACCTAGTCTGGTCTTCCCAGCAGCAAAAAAGGGAAGAAGAGAAGACCTGTCTCAAACAAGTTGGAAGGAGCAGACTAGCACCCCAAGATTGTTCTCTGACGATAAACCAGCTGTGGCATGTGTGTACCCTCCAACCACACTCAAATATACACGAAAGAATTACATTAAACAACTACATTTTTTCTTGTGTCTTAGTATTACTATTTCTTTTCATATTGAAACATTAGCTATTCACATGGGTCTCTGTATTTTAGATGAGTTTTTCGTAATTTTTGATTTGCTAACTGAAATTAAAAATTTTATATGAGACAAATCTGGTAACATCTTTTAGAAGAACTTAGTGACTTTACAGGCTTCTAAAATAAAACTACTAAATGCAATTTTAAAGCTATTTTATGAATTTATATTGCAGGTTGAGCATCCCTAATACAAAACCCAGAATGTACCAAAATCAGAAAAAAAAATTTTTTTTGTTGGGTAAGCAAAGGATAGTATTGAGGATTGAACCCAAAGAAATTGGAAACAACAACAAAAAAAGTTGACTCGATTCAATAAGTAAAAATTCCATTCCTGACCTCATGACAGGTTGCTGAAAATGCAGGCACACTGAAAATATTATAAAATTGTCTTCCTTCAAGCCATGAGTATAGGTGCATGCAAAACAAATGAACTTTGTGTTTGTACCTAGGTCCCATCCCCAACATACTTTGTTGTATACCTATACAGAACATGAAATGAAAGTCATTTCAGGGCTGGGGAGCTCACTTGTTCTCCAGTACCCACATAAACCAGACCACAAAAAGTACAAGTGGGATGGCAAACACACATACCCACATGTGTGCACACATGCAAATAAATAATAAAAACATTTAAAAAGATGCTTTAGATAAGATATCCTCAACCTTCATTTGGAAATAACACTTGTAGTATCTCTTCTTTTCAAAATCAAGGCTAAACATGTAA
Source organism: Zapus hudsonius (assembly GCA_004024765.1). Taxonomy (NCBI): domain Eukaryota; kingdom Metazoa; phylum Chordata; class Mammalia; order Rodentia; family Dipodidae; genus Zapus; species Zapus hudsonius. The sequence goes on from PVHP010005909.1 coordinate 14,158, forward strand.
AAGCAATTTTTTGATCCTAAACAGATCATGGTATGACCAAGCTGTTAAAGTCCATTGGTTTTCCAAGAGACAACAAAGTAGAAGCTCAAAATAACTAATCTCCAGTGTAATGCACAGGAAAGGAAAGGGGCTGATCCACTGTTGACTCTTCATTGTTGTTTTACTTTATTCATTCTCACCCATTTTCATGCATCATTGGGAATGTTCTTGAGTCTTCTTAGCATTGAGCAGTTAAGAAAGCACTCATTTTAAAAATAGTAATATTGATATTGCAAATCCATGGTTTTCTGAAGTTTATTATGATGAAGAAATTAAAAGAAAATGTTTTTGAGTTGATATTTTTATGTCTATTTGAAGGAGAAAATGTAGATATCCTTTGAAAGGATCAAGCTTTTATCATAGTTTTACAATGAAGTTGATCATTTTCCTTGACTGAACACCTTTTTAAATTATTTAAATTAATCTCATCATAATGCACAAATGGTTTTTCTGTCCAGGTTTACTTCTGTACATGAGATTTTCTAAAATAAGACTTGGAATTTATTAGGTAAGTGAGCAAAACCTTTTCTTTGCCTGTGTTCTGACTCGTTCCTGTGCCAAACGTTATTTGTATTTGAGAAAAAAAAATGATATTTAAATAAAGCTACTCCTGCAGGGGAGATGGTTCAGTGGCTAAAGTCTCTCTCTCTTTTTTAAAAAATATTTTATTTTTTCATTTTCAAGCAGACAGATACAGAGAGAGAGAGAGAAAGAGAGGGAACAAGAGAACCAGGGCCACCACCTTGTGGGTCTGGCTTATGTGGGTCCTGGGGAATTGAACCCAGGGCCTTAGACAGTGGAGGCAAGTGCCTTAACCGCTGAGCCATCTCTCCAGCCCAAGTCTCTTGATTATGAATATAGCTACTTTTTTCCCTCAAATATGTGCTCATGCTCTTCTCATCCTAATTGGAAGTAAAAGGAGATGACTAGAGCTGAGATTGTCCACAATTGAAGATACATCTGCATTGCATAATAGAACATGCAGAATGGTTCTTAAGGCAAGAATATTCCTTCCCAAGTCTTTAGAGAAAATGGTTTCTTCCTTTTAATTCATGTCTATTCCAGCCACCTGATTTGTACAAGAAATTAGAAAGCAAGTGCTTCCTAGTTGCTCACTTTGCTGTTTAGAGATGCACTTTGAAGTAGCCATCTGTGGTTACACACCACTTCACTTTGGAGAAACTGTTGGACTAGCCTTTCTCGGCCCTAAACTGCACCACTATTTTAAGCTATGACCCCTAAGATCTGACAGGGCATAGTGTCCTGTCTTACTGCTGCCAGTTTTGTATTTCCAGAGTGAGGCAGATCATTTGTAAACTTGATAGAATTTAGGCTCTCAATGTAATGTTTTAGGAATTCTTTTACCATCCATACAGGCTGCCAGCTTTTCTTGACATATCAGATTTCATTAAATAAATGCCATTGTTTGAAGACAAAGATGATTAGAAAAACAATAAACACTGTGTTTTACTCATGTGATTTTGAGCATTGTTTGTTTAGGTGGACTACCTGTAGAATACAACATTTGATGATCACTGTAATAAGATTATGCTATTTTTACATAGTACAGTAATGCCTGAGTCTTGGATTGCCTTTGTTCATATTCTCTGCTGCTGTATCAGATCTTCTTTCTCTATTACTCTTTATCCCTTTCTTGGTTAGTGTTTTAGTTGCTGTCATTCTTGTTATCATCTTTAAAATGCATTTTTGTAGGTATTTCATACATTCCTATTAAAATTATGATTAAGGCTAAGTTATTTTATTGTTGAGACAAGGTTCTTGAGACAAATTCTTGATATGTAGCCCATGCTGGCCTCAAAAACTATTCTTCTAGCCGGGCGTGATGGCACACGCCTTTAATCCCAGCACTCGGGAGGCGGAGGTAGGAGGATTGTCGTGAGTTCAGGGCCACCCTGAGACTACAGAGTGAATTCCAGGTCAGCCTGGACTAGAGTGAGACCCTACCTCGAGAAACCAAAAAAAAAAAAAAAAAAAAAAACTATTCTTCTGAGTGCTGGGATTTCAGGCATGCAGTAAGTACCGTGCCTGATTCAAGTTCTGAGAACATAAAAATAGAACTCTTTGCCTTGCAAAACACTGTTGTTCTAGTTGAGGAGACAATAAGCGAGGCTGGTGAGATGGCTCAGTGGTTAAGATGCTTGTTTGCAAAGCCTAACGACCCAGGGTTGACTCCCCAGTACCCATGTAAAGCCAGATGCACAAAGTGGTGCATATATCTGGAGTTTGTAGTGACTGGAGGCCCTGGTGCACCCATTTTCTCTCTCTTCTATCCCTCTTTCTGCTTGCAAATAAATAAATGAAAATAGTTTTTAAAAATATTCAGGCTGGAGAGATGGCTCAGCAGTTAAGGCTCTTCCCTGCAAAGCAGAAGGACCAGAGTTCAGTTCCTCAGTACCCACAAAGAGCCAGATGGACAAGGTGGTGCATTCGTCTGGAGTTTGGTCTCAGTGGCTAGAGGCCCTGGTGCTTCCATTCTCTCCCACCCTCCCCCTCCCTCCCTCCCTACCCCTCCCTCCCCCTCTCTCAAAACAAAAATGTCTATTAAAAATATTCATTAAGATAAAGTAGTTCATCTGTGTTAGGTACTAAAGGTGAAGCCATAGAGAGCTAGGGTAGAAATAAAGGCTTTGTGAAGCTTAAGAGGCTTGAACTGTTTCTTCAAGGACAGACAGGCTGGAATAGACATGAATTAAAAGGAAGAAGCCATTTATAACAGGTGTAAAGAAGAGAAAGTTGGTTATGTATTTTGAAGAAAAGGTTAGAAGATGAATTTGGCTGTGTTGTTATAAGTCTGGTTTTAGAATGACAGAGTAAGGTTAGGTGACAAGTCACTGAAGAGATGTGCAAATGTGTATATATTTTGAGGAAAAAGGGAAGAAAAGCTTGCTTTAAAGGGGTGTTTTTACTCATCCTACATGGAAGAAACCCGTTTTGGGATCATAAAGTTTGCATAGATGTTAGCAAAGGCCCATAACTTGTTAGCATCACTGAAAGAAATAGCATTAAGAAAAGAGAAAGAGAAGAGGGTGAAACTGAATTTGAACATTTCTTAAATTTGAATTCCATTGGAAATTTTTAGGTCATATTGGGAGATTGGCTCTGAGGAGAGAACAGAATTGGAATTTTAGATTTAGAAGTCTTCTAGGGACAGTGATTGAAATTAAGGTAGAATGTGAAGTGGACAAGGCACAGAGTTTTGAGCTGGAAGTGCTAAAAGATGTGAACTGAGCTTAGGGCTATGCTCAGTCTTTCAAGGATCAGAAGGAGAAATTTGAGCCAAGAAAAGTGAGAGCTGCCAGCAAGTGAACAAGGTGATGTGCTCACAGCTAGGAGGAATCTTTCTGTTGCGTGCTGTAAAGATGAGTTGGAGAATAAGTGTTGAATAAAATACATTAGTTTTGTGTTTGAAGCATTTGGCAAGGCCTAGCAACTGTCCTGTTCATAGGATAGTCCTAGCAACTGTGGCTTCTTAAGGTAAAATTTAAAATTAAAAACTCATTTCTGCATTTTCAGTGCTAATGGCAACGTGTTTAGAAGCAACCCTATTGGACAGCACTGATACAGTACATTTCTTTCTACAGGACAATATTACTCTACAAAGCTTAAGGAATGCTGAACAACAACTGTAAGCATTTAATTAGAAGAGTGAGTGGGCTGGGGAATGGTCAAAGCCTGCCAAACTGGGTTCAGTTTTCCAGCCCCCCACATAAAGCCAATTGGGCATTCATTTGCCACAGTGGGAGACCCTAACAGGCATGTACATACATATGCACAGATAAATTTTTTAAATTATTTAAAAGTGTGAGTGGAGAAACTATGGGATGTAGGATACACCAGAAAAGTGATGAAATCAGGTAAGACAGTGTCTCTGGCTGATAAAGGCCTTATAAATGCATGTTTCTTTATTTAGTAAATATTAAGAGTCTGTTGGGTTCCAAGTGCTGTGCTAGGTATAGACCCAACAATATAAAAAAAGCATTACAGACTATATAAGTACAAAATTAATTGTGTATTGAGAGGATAGAATTCCTATTATAATGATACAGTGTAATAATGTACAAATAGAAGGACCCACTTCCTATGAGAACACTAAAATCTGGTGTATAATTAAATGAGAGAATTTGTAGTAATCTTCCCTGGAGAAGTGATACAGGATAGCTCAGATAGGATGACTAGAAATTAACCAGATTGGCAGAGAAAGGGCATTCAAGGCCAAAGGACAGCTTCACATAATAGCACGATGTGATCAGGGGATTAAAGATAGCCTGTGTGCTCTGACCAAGAAAAAGTATGTGTGTGGTGGACTGGCGACAAGGACAGTGACGATCCTTCCTGGACAACTGAAGGAATTGAAGCCTTCGGTAGGTGTTAGGTAGAATATTCATGGTCACATTTATGGTAGTTTACTCAATGTGGCCATTGAATAAGAAGAGACTGTACTTGCTTCCAGAAGACCGATAGCAGTGGAAATAATATTATAAAGGAGTGCATACAGGTCTTTGTTTTCACTGAGCTTTGCGCTGTCCAACTCTTGCCTTACTCATGCAGTAAATGCCACGGTGAAAAGGACAATTTTTAACACTTATAATTGGTAGATAAAATTACTTACTATGGGGGAAAAAGAATTTCCAAGTTTTCTTGTAATTAATAAACATAATACATGTCAGGTTGCATTTTTGTGTGGGCAAAACAGAACTACAAAATTGAAAAACAAATAAAACACATTCAACCCAATTAGCCACCTACCTACTCATTTATAAATTAACCCAACCATCATTTCACTGAAAGTGACCTGTTTAATCTTATGGCATCAGAATATTTATGGCTCTTATTTATTCATAAACAACCATGACCAAAAGTATATACATTTGTGTCCAGTCGTGTGATTCCTATATCAATTATAAACTACTGGATTCAAGTCTTTGCAACAAGAGCAATATCCATTTTGGAGTAAGCTCTGAAAAGCACATGTCTGAGAGATTCTATAGTATGGTAATTGTAAAAAAAAAAAATCCTAAGTGTGTTGGTCTCTTTTTTTGTCACTGTGATAAAATACCTCAGAAAACAATTTGAGGGAATAAATACTCATTTTTGACCCATGGTTTCAGATGGTTTGGTTTATGCTTAGTTGGCCCCATCTTTCTGGGCCTGTGGTGAGACAGCATCATGACAGCTGCTTACTTCCTGACAGCCAGAGAGAAGTGACAGGAAGGGACCAGGGATTAGATGTATCCTTCAAGGCATGCCCGAGTGACCTACTTTCTACAATCAGGCCCTACCGACTAATAGCCCATTTAGTAAGAGCTCATCAGTGGATGAATCCATTGAGGATAGCACTCTCATGATTCAGTCACCTCTCAGTCGTATCACCAGCTGGGGATCAGGTCCTCATCTGAGCATTTCTGGAGAATAGTTCATATTCAAATTGTAACACCAGGTTGGAAATTATGCTTGTTAATTACAAATACTATTTTCCTACAGATAAACTATAATCTGAAAATACTAAGAAGTAAACTAAATGTTCTCTGCAATAAAATGAATATGAACAATATGAGTCAATGGCTTCCTGGACTATTTACAGACAGTACGTTAAATACAATTTGAAAACCGGTGCTCAGTTACTGAGTAGTCACAACACACTATGCAGTGTCCACAGGCTAAACAGCTTTGGATCAAGCAGTCCTCTAAGTTACCCTTTTTTTTTAGAAGATCTGGGAACAATAGGACTCAACTGAGAGAATGTATTCATTTAGCATACTTAGCACAGTGTCTGGAATATGATAAATACTTGAGAAATCTGAAATTGCAGAATTGATAAAGTATAGATCATTAATGATAACCATTCATATTTCCCTAAGTCCTCTATCTCTACATGTAAACTGCTGTACTTTGGATCCAGAATGCCCCTGAAGGCCCATGTGTTTGAGACTTGGTCTCCACTAATGGGAGATTGTGGGACTTTAATAAGTGGGGCTTAGCAGAATTATTTAACTGTAGGTGAGCCCTGGAAGGAGATTGTGGGATCCTGGCTCCTCTACCTCTTTTCTCTTTTTTTTTTTTTTCTTGTCCCATTTCCTGCCATAAGGTGAATGGCTTTGTTATGTCACATTCTTGCCAAGATGCACTGCATTTCTTCCAACCTGTTAGATCCTACAAGCAATGGGTCTGCTCAACCGTGGTCTGTACTAATGCACAAATGATAGGATTTGAGAATGTGGACAAATTCCAGGTATTTTGAAGTATTCTCAGTGAGGACTACTGATAACAATCTATATGGTGGAATGAAAAAGCCTTTGGAGTTGGATAGACCTGGGTTCAAATCCCACCTCTTTCACATCTGTTCTGTAGCCTTGGATGCTTCTGTAACTCTTAACAACCTCAGTTTCCTCATCTTGAAGTTGGATTAGTAATAGCCCTGTTGTAGACAGTTTCTCTTGCTGCTGAAAAGAACCCAACCAAAAGCAGCTTGTGGGAGGAATGGGTTTATTTTGGCTTACAGACTCCAGGGGAGCCTCCATCATATCAGGGAAAACAATGGCATGAGCAGAGGGTAAACATCACCTCCGCCACAGCACTGCATACAGCGGCAGGAAGATGTGCCAAACACTGGCAAGGGGAAGCTGGCTTATAACCCCATAAGCCTGTCTCTGACAGCACAGCTCCAGTGAGGTTTTAATACCTAAACTGCCATCAGCTGGGGATCAGGCATTCAGATACATTCATTTGTGGGAGACACCTGGATCAAACCATGACCAGCCCATAGAAATGTGAGGAGTAAATGGAATAATACATGTAAAACATTCTGTCAAGCACCTTTCCATAATATGGGTAAAAAATGACAGCTTATATTATTGTGTGACATAGAAGATAGGAAGGGAATTAGGAAGGGAGTTAGGAAACCACCAAACTTCCTACTTGGACAGTAAGAAGAGGCTAGATTAGGATAATCTGATTTTTAGATTGCTTGTGAGGAATCCCTGGCAGATAACAGTAAGAATGTGTCACATGTCTCCTGAGAGATGTGTGAGTAGAAGCTACTGATTCAGGAGAAATTGGGGAGACATTAGTTTAGGCAAGTTAGCAAGTGTGAAGGTGGTAATAGGTCAAGTGAGCACCCTGGAAGGCAACAGGATGTTTAGAGAAGCCTGGCAAGGAGATGGAAGGAGGGGGACATTGTCAGAGTGAGACCTGTGAAGCAAAAGCACAGAACTCTGGAAGAGAGGGAGATTTGCAGCCCCAGATGCCCCAGGGAGTTTGGTTGGGTTTACCAGCAAATACATGATTAGTTACTTCTGTCATGATTGTTAGTAGTGATAACATGCATACCTAATTTGAGTTGTTTGAGTAATATAGGAAATCTGAATATAAATCTGTAAGAATATTGTATAAATTTGGATTAAAATGCTGGTTAAAAGAATTTTAAAACACATGTAACAGAAAGGGAAATTTTCTGAGAAGGTAGAAAGCCCAGAGAGTACAATTTTAGGAAGGATGCAGTAATGAATGGTGAAAAGTTCAGCAGTGCTGTACTCTAATGCTTAGTGAGAAAATGCACATTGGATTTGGCCATTGGGATGAAGTCTATAAACCAGAATAAAATCCTATGGTGGTATACTTTGAATGATGGACTTTAGTTAGTTGGGAACCATTGACAGTTAAGGGAGCTGCCCGGGCTTCCAGCCGGCCCCCCGGGGCCAGAGCCGCCCAGGCTTCCAGCCGCCCACCTTCCTGCCATCCCAGGGCCTGAGCCGGCTGGCTTCCCATTCCCCGCCCCCCAGACCCAGCTGCTTTCCCACCCAGGGACCTGGCTGCCTTTTCCGCCTGGGTTGGGCTGCTTTGCTGTCCCGGGTCCAGCTGCTTTCACGCCCAGGGAACCTGCTCCTCTCCCGCCCCAGACCAGGCTGCTTTCCCTCCCCGAGTCCCAGCTGCTTTCCCATCCGGGACCACCTGATTTTTCCGCCTGGTACAGGCTGCTATCCCACCTCAACCCGGCTGCTTTCCCGCTCTGGGATGGCTACCTTTTCCGCCCAGACCGGCTGCTTTCCCACCGCTCCACCTTTCCAGCACTCAGATATCTCATAGGCATCCCACCAACCACCTCAAGTGGAATCAAAATGGGCAGACCTCAACGCAAGAATATTACACCAGCTGAGGAAACCACACCAAATGACATCAACAACACAACTAAAGGGAATGAGCAGAGGCAGGCCCAGGAAGACACGACACTAAACCCTGATCATACTGGCACAGATCCTAAGAAGAACTTATTGTTAGTCATGCAAGAAAAGATGGACCAACATATTGAAAGGGTACAAAGTCAGCTTATTAGCTTTGCCACCAGGCTTAATATAATGGAGGAGAACCAAATGGATGTCAGAAGAGACATATCAGAACTAAAGGCAAGCCAGCAAACTGAAGGTATCAAAAACCACCTTTACAAATTAACCGAAGATATCTGCAAATATAAGAATGACTATCAGGAAGAAATAATTAAATCAAACCCGGAAATGAAATCACATCTCAACAGGATGATAGAAGCAACCCAAAAAGAAGTTGCAGAAAACAAAAACCATATTGAAATAATAAGAACATCCCTAGAATCTCTTACCAACAGGATTAATCACTGGGAAAACAGAACCTCAGATATGGAAGATAGAACAGAGGAGAATTCGAGAGAAATCAGAACCTTGACAAAATTTAAAAGAGCAAGTGAACAAGACTCAAGGGAAATGTGGGATACCATAAAAAGACCTAATCTCAGGATCATGGGTGTCCCAGAAGGAGAAGAAAACCAAACGAGGGGCATAGAAAATATTTTCAACAAAATCATTCAAGAAAACTTCCCATACTTGGCAAGAGATAATCCTGTACAGCTAAGAGATACGGAGGACCCCAAACAAATTGGACCAAAGGAGAAACACCCCAAGACATATCTTAGTTACAGTGCCAAATATTGGGGAAAAAGACAGAGTCCTTAGAGCAACGAGAGAAAGGAAACTCACGTATAAAGCAAAACCCATCAGAATCACGTCAGACTTCTCCATAGAAACCTTAAAAGCCAGGAGAGCTTGGAACAAAGCGATTCTAGGCCTAAAGAACGGATTCCGGGCTGGAGAGATGGCTCAGCGGTTAAGGCACTTGTCTCCAGTGCCTAAGGCCCCCAGTTCAAATCCCCAGTACCCACATAAGACAGCCACAAGGTGGTGACCCTGACTTGCTAGCGCTCTCTCTCTCTCTCTCTCTCTCTCTCGCTCGCTCGCTCGCTTGCTCTCACTCTTGCTCTCTCTCTCTGCTTGAAAATGAATAAATAAAATATTTTTTAAGAACGGATTCCAACCTAGACTACTCTACCCAGCAAAGTTATCATCATAATTGATGGAGGAATTAAAGTATTCCTCGAGACTAATCAGCTTTACAATTACTTGAGCACAAAGCCAAACCTTCAAAAGATACTTCATGAGATATCCCATGCAGATGAAACAAACAACCGATCTCAGGAAAGGAACAGAGAATAAGCAAGGTAACACAAAAGAGATAGCAGCAACAGCTCAGATACCAACCTTCATATTCTCTACAACATGGCAAACCTCATAGTAATAACTTTGAATGTAAATGGACTCAACTCTCCTATAAAAAGACACAAAATAGCAGGTTGGATCAGGAAAATGGACCCTTCCATCTGTTGCCTTCAAGAAACACACCTTATTGCTAAAGATAGTAACCTACTGAGAATAAAAGGGTGGAAAACAATTTTCCAGGCATGTGGGAAGAATAAAAAAGCAGGTGTGGCTACTCTAATATCTGACAAAATAGACTTTAAACCAACAGCAATAAAAAAGGACGATGACGACCACTTCCTACTTGTCAAGGGAACCATACAACAAGAAGACATCACTATACTAAATATGTATACACCAAATGCAAAGGCCTCTCAGTTCATTAGGCATAAATTACTCAAAAGCAAAGCAGGTATAGATGCCAACACCATCATAGTAGGAGACTTTAACACTCCACTGTCATCCCTAGACAGATCATACAAACAACAGACAAGCAGGGAAATCAAGCTGCTTAATGGCACCATAGATAAACTAGGGATAACAGACATCTACAGAACATTCCACCCAAGGACATAGATTACACATTCTTCTCAGCAGCGCATGGAACTTTTTCCAAAATTGACCATATACTGGGCCATAAATCATGCCTCAGTAAATTCAGAAAAGATCAATGTAATCCCCTGCATCATATCAGATCACAATGCATTAAAGCTAGAAATTAACAATGGGGCACTGATCTCAACAGAGAATTCACAGAGGAGGAAACACAAATGGTGTTTTCTCACCTGAGAAAGTGCTCAGCATCCTTAAGCATCAGGGAAATGCAAATCAAAACCACAATGATAAAGAAAACCAACCACAATTGTTGCTGGCAAGGATGCGGGGGAAAAGGAACCCTCATTCACTGCTGGTGGGATTGCAGACTTGTTCAACCACTATGGAAAGCAGTGTGGAGACTTCTGAACAGAATGGACATAGACCTTCCAACAGACCCAGCTATCCCTCTATTAGGCATCTATCCACAAGATGTCACATCTTGATGCAGAAACATTTGTACAACCATATTTATAGCAGCTCAATTCATAATAGCCAAGAATTGGAATCAACCCAAATGCCCATCCATGGAGGAATGGACAGAGAAACTGTGGTATATTTACACGATGGAATTTGACTCAGCTGAAAGGAAAAATGAAATATCAAAATTTAGGGAAAAAATGGTCTGACTTTGAGCAGATCTTACTAAGTGAACACTCAAAAGAATAGAGAATCGAACGCCGCTTATTCTCCCTCATATGTGGTCCTTAACCAGGATAACCATTTTCTTTATGCAGACTGGTAGAGAGAAGTGAGACGTTTTGAATGAGGGGTAAGGGATGGGGGCAGGGGAATGGCTTAAGCATGAGGATAAACCATATTAGGTTCAAAAATATAAAACCCTTACGAGCGTACTGTAACCTATAGAGAAAGTAGTGAGCGTCGACTGGCAAGAGGGGCCATGAGTAGTAGGGGAGAGAGTCTAAGCCTGTGAATAATTAGATCAGCCTGACAACCCCTGGTTCCAACCAGTGGCTCCTTCCCTCACTGAGCTGTTGACCAAAGTGACTCATGAGATTCCAACAACAAGACAGAATTCTGTCAAAGCTCTTGAGTGCCCTCCCCAGGCCTGAGGCAAAACCCTGTTGCTGAAGAAACCACAGAATGCCATCGATCAGCATCGAGAGACCCTTCAACGACCGGAATGGTATCCAGCCCCCAGAAGGCAGTTAGTGTAGTGCTGGAAGGCACTGCACAGGCTGCCAGGGGAAACTGATTAACGACAGCTGGAGTAAACAGAGATCACTGACACGAAACACAATCTGCGGTCATGAGTACGCTGACCACACCTCCTACTGGGAGAGAACAGCAAACCAATAAAGGAGCACTTGTGTAATGGAGGAGCCTGGGCCTGGGGGAGACAATCAACAGCTTTCAAATTCAGCCAATTTTCCACTTAGTGAGGGGGTACCCCTTGTCTGGAACTTGGGATTCAGGGCGATAGGCACCGGATCCCGTACTTTTGGGCTCCCAAAACAAGATGCACTATGGGAGCGATTGGTGGGAAGGCTATTAAAAATAGAATCTAGGTAATCCAGAATTGTGTATATTTGTTAACCTACACTGATCTCACTCTCTGATGGAGATTGTGTTTGTATTTTTCAGGATGCAGCGAGAGAGCTGGGGCCCATCTAACCCTATCAATCGACCATAGGCCGATAGCTGAGATTCTGGCAAGAGATGAGCCACCACAGTCATACCGTGGAGGATCCATATGGAACCCCACAGAGAATGACGGGATGAACAAGGGACCCACAGCCACAGCCATTAAATCAACACAGGATAAGCCAGTGAGACAGAAACCAACCATTTTCGACACAAAGACCCCTAAGCTCACAACCTTAAAGCAACCTTAATACTCATCCACCATGACTCAGGGAACTTAGTGGAAGAGGGGGCGGAAAGATTGTGAGAGCCGTGGTGGGAGAGATTATCCAGAGGTATGGCCAGGAGAACCTGGCTGAATACTAGGCTATGCATGGTCCCCTGTCACAAGGACTGATCCAAATGACACATGGAGGAGGTTATCCAGCAGATTGGGGAGGGGAGGGGAGGGCAGTGGGGAATTGGGGATAACAACTCATTGTTTACCCACTAAATATTGTAACTCATATGGACAATATAAATAAATAAATGAATGAATAAATAAATAAACCAAAAAAAGATAGTTAAGGGAAGTACTGTGATGAGAATAATATATTTTTCTGGAAGCATTTTCTTTCTTTCCTGGAAAGATCCTCTTAGACTGACAGAGGCAGAGAGTAACAGGAGCCTGGGTCAGAATAATGATCCTAGTAACAGAAAAGATAAGCGAAAGAGCTATTATGCAGTAATAGCTTCTAATTCCAGTCAATGGATGCAGTAAGAAGAGAAAGTTGCCTGAGCTGTGCCTGGTGACATACTTATCCCAGCACTCAGGAGGGAGGTTGATTCAGGAGGATCACACCTAAAAAGCTAACAGGAAGACAGAAGAGATAGATGGAGGGTCCTAAAAGATGATATATTATGACTTTGACTAAGGGTAATAGAGTAGAACTTGCATTGACCAAAATAGGGATATTTTGAAGCAAGGTTGGATTGAAAGAGGAATTTTTTTTTTTCAATCTTTGGTTTACTAGGCCTGAGTGGCAACTACGTGTTAGGTATTGTTCCTCAAGTTAGAGGTCTAGCAAGGAGGATAAAGGAAAGCTCCTGCTTTCATGGCACTTAGCATTCAGAAATGGGTGAAAATAGGAAAAAACAAAACCTAGTACAAGGGCAATATAAGGGACCCAAGACAAAACTAGGTAATGATGCACACAGATGTACAGAAGAAAGCCATTTCAGCTGATGTGATCAGGAGTAGTATTTCTGACAAAGAGAAGTTTGAACTAAAACCAAGCAAAGGCCTAGGAGCAAAGGCAACCCCACTCATGCTGGAAAATACTTGCAAAGGCCCTAAGAAGGAAAATGCTTGATTTGTTTAGGGCTAGATTATCTAGGGCAGAGTGAACAAGGGGAAGACTGACATAAGGTGCTGGCTGAATTGAACCTATGTAGGGCCTTAAAGGTCTTGGGTAGAGTTTGGTGGCTTATTGATTGTGGAAATGAAAAAAAGGTCATATGACAAATTGAAATTGAGTTATTCATGAGACACACCTAGATAAAAAGTCAACTTTATCATTATATAAACACAAGTATAACTTGCCTCATATTATTCATTGAAAAAAATTTGTAAAGTTGCTTAGACCTTGAACAAATAAATGCTCATTGATGTAGTTTGTTAAAGAACTGGTAATGAGATCTAAGGACCTGGGGCTCTTCTAAGGACCTGGGACTCTTACGCAGTTCTTTAACATAACAAAGGTCATCTTAAATATTTCAGCCTAAAGGAATGACTGTTGTATGAACAATAGCTAGAAAAATTATGGTCATAAATATTTCATGATTTTAGGGAATGTAAAGAACAGTTTATTTTTTAGTAAACAGGGAGTATGTATATCACAAACCAAGATTGCCTAGCCATTGCTGTATTTAAAGGACTCTATGAAATATTTAAAACTTATATGTGCTGAAAGACACATTGAGGCATAATAATTATACTTTTCATCTGTATAAAGTCTTTACCTATAGAAAAATCAATGGTCTCCAGAAATGACTCTTACAGTAGAAGGCGACAGGATTTTTAGGAAGATTGGGGTTACTATTTTAGATAGGGAAACAGATTCTCCAGGTACAGTCATGGGTTCACAACTTCTGACTCTACTTGCAACTCTCAAATGAACAAAATTGTAAACTTGCTAATATACATGTCCTTCATAAAGCTGTAAATAAAAGTACATATTTGGGGCTGGAGAGATGCTGCTCAGCAGTTAAGGCGCTTACCTGCAAAACCTAACCACCCGAGGTTCAATTCCCCACATAAAGCCAGATGCACAAAGTGGCACATGCATCTGGAGTTTGCAGTAGCTATAGGCTCTGGCACACCCATTTTCTCTCTTCTCTCCTCTGTGCAAATAAATATTTTTTAAAGTACATATTTGAGTTGGGTGTGGTGCTGCATGAGGAAGCAGAGGGAGGAGGAGCACTGTGAGTTTCAGGCTACCCTGAGACAACATAGTGAATTCCAGGTCATCCTGGGCTAGAGCTAGACCCTACCCTGAAAAAACAAAAACAAAAAAAAATTTTTTTGCATTCAACTCACTATATCCTCAGGTTCCACATTCTAGAATTTAGCTAACTAGTGATGAAAATGCTCATAAAAATGCATCTGCATTGAACAAATACCAACTTTTAAAAATTATGTAAAATTGCAACTACATGCAAAGGAGGGTGGTAGGTATTATAAGTAACCTAGAGATGATTTAAAGTAATGGGAAGATACCATGTGTAGGTTTTGTGCAAATACTATACTGTTTTCTGTAAGTGATTTGGGCATCTGTAGATTTTGCCATTAACTGTTAAGAATTTGAGTTCTATAGATTTGGGGCTCTGATATGAGTATGGGGGCTAACGAGGCCTGAAGCCATTCCTTTGTGGATATTGAGGATGACTGGTTTGTATTTTAGTTGTGGGTACTTCCAAAAAGTTCAGGGTGCTGTGGCTTACAGTAGAGGTTGAGATTACTTTGGCTATAAGAATCAGAGGATTAATTTTGTTTAGAAAATGTACGCTATTGGTAATTTTTACTGTCTTTTTGGTTGCTCTGTATATTTAAAGTACTACAAGTACACTTGTAAAATAAGCACTTTTGTTTTAAACCTAGGATCTACGCTTCTTTTTGCTAGCATATTTTATCTTTGTAGCGCCACCCGACTCAGTGGAAAGTAAGGCTGACAGTAGCTAGCATGTAATGAACACTTTAGGACTACTTTATCTTTACAGCAGGTCACCAAATGGGAGCATTCTCGTAAATTGGTTCCTTCTTTTTAGTCCATGCATGTTCTCAGACCTGATGGGAAAATCAGGTGTAGGAAAACAAGCATACTCATTTGCACTTCAGGAAAAAATTAATACATGCAGAGTTATTTTTTGATTATATTATATATTCTTAATTTTCTCTAGGAAAGAAGCCAAATACATAACCTTGAAAGATAAAATCCATGGTGCAAAACAGTGAAAGAATAAAAAAGAGTAAACAAAGTGACAGTATCCCAGATGTCTATTATGATAGTGACTATATAATAGTCATTAGTGCTTTGCACATAAACCACTTAGGCTGGGCATGATGGTACCTACCTGTAATTCTTCCTCTCAAGGCAATACGATAGCAGATTGTGAGCTTGAAGCCAAATCGGGCCACATAGTGAGTTCCAAGCCATCTTGTACTACATAGCAGTACCCTGTTTTAAAGAATAAAATAGTGCTGGGGACGTGACTCATTGGTTAAAGGTGCTAGCTTGCCAAGTTTACCAGCCCAGGTTCAATCCTTCCCAGTACCCAAGTAAAGCTAGACACAAAGTGGCATGTGTATCTATGATCCAAACATGCCTATGGAAATGAGAGGCAAAGCCAGGATAATCAAGAGGTCAAGGGTCAGCTACACTAGTGTTCATTTGCAGCAGCAAGAGACTGTCACAAAGAAGGTGGAAAAAGAGCACAGATACCTGGATGCTCTCTGAGGGTCATACACTCACCATGGCACATGCACGCCCATGCACATACATACACATGCACAAATTATTTTGCAAGGAATAAAATGAGAAATATATTGTGTATATACTAAAATAACCTCTCACTAATAAAGAGATTTGTTTAGACCATTTAGAAATGAGAAATGTCTATAAAACTAGTTATTTTCCACTCTGGTATTTTCTTGTTATAAATGGGATATACTGTTTACTGTGGAGATAACAGTGATTCATTTTTATGCAGCATTTTTCATTTGGGTATCCATGTTTTTCAGTGTCTCATGAAACCTCACAGTATTTCAGTGAGGTGTATAAACTGTTAATATTTTACAATACCACAGCATTGTATCCACAATTGTAACCACAGCATTCCTATCAGGGGTTTTTAATATAGTTACAGTTATATTATCTCCATTTTTCAGGTGGAGAAATTAAGACACAAAAAAACTAAACTGATTTACATATAATCCCATCAACTAGAGAAAGGTAACCTGAGTGACTCAAGTCAAAATACTATAGGGAGGTTGGTATATATACCTTTGCTTTTGTGCATTGTTAGAATAACTAACATTCAAAGTTCTAAAATGTCCATATTTGAGGAGTGGGAGCTAGGTAGATGGCTCAGTGGTTAAAGGTGTTTGCTTACAAACCCTGTCAGCCTGAGTTCAATTCCCCATCCCCCCACATAAATTTAAACAGACTTCCATTGCAGCAGCAAGAGACCCTGGTGTACACTCAGACACACACACACACACACACACACACACACACACACACACACACACACACACCAATAAAATCTTTTCAAATCTACATGGAATTAAGCATTATAATACTCCTCATTTTTCTTTCTTTCTTAGGTCAGCAGCAAGGACAAGATGGAGTGAAAGTCCAGCAAGCTACGATAGCTCCTGTCACAGTGGCCGTTGGAGGAATTGCTAATGCGACGATAGGTGCCGTTAGCCCTGACCAACTCACACAAGTGCATTTACAGCAAGGCCAGCAGACTTCTGATCAAGAGGTGCAGCCTGGCAAGAGGCTTCGAAGAGTTGCCTGTTCATGTCCTAATTGTAGGGAAGGAGAAGGAAGGTAATCACTGTTGTCCACTCTAGCTTGAAGGTATCAAACAGGAATGACATTGGCTAAGGTCTTTATCACACAACCTTACTGCCTCTCTCACCCAGAAACTGGAATATCCTGTTATCAAGGGAGTTAAATTGGTATTGTTATTCAAAGAATTGGATTTGTGTGGTCCTCTGCTTGGTATCTTTATATATATTTTTAAAATCTATTCTTTCACTTATTAGGTAAAAACTTTGAACATCTTCATTCATCTAAAACTAACCACAGCATTGCATCCACAATTGTAACCACAGCATTCTTATCAGGGGTTTTTAATATAGTCACAGTTATACAACTGTCACTACAGTCAATTTTAGACCAATTGTGTTGTCCTCAAAAGACATTCTGTATCCTTCAGCTATTGCTTCCCCCAAGCCCTCATCTCTAGGCAACCACTAAACTAATTTCTGTCTATGATTTGCCTATTGTGGATCTTTAATATAAATGGAATCATACAGTTAGTGGGCTTTTGTGGCTGGCTTCTTTCATATAGTATGTTTTCAAGGTTTAGCCATATGACAGTATAATCAATACCTCATTTCTTTTTGTGGACAAATAATATTCCATTGTGCAGCTATATAGTATTTGGTTATCTTATCATTTGATAGACATCTGGAGCTTTTCCCTGGACTATTATGAGTGACACTGCTATACACGTGTATGTAGAGTTGTGGAAGTAGGTTTTTCATTTCTCGCGTGTATATGCCTAGGATTGGGATTGCTAGGCCATGTAGTGATCTGCTTAACCATTTAAGGAACTGTTTTCCAAGGTGGATGCACTATTTTTTATTCCCCTTAGCAGTGTGCATGAGGGCTCTAGTTTATCTGTATTATTGCCAATCCTTGTCATTATCTGGTGTTTTGATTACAGTTAGAATATTTGGTCTTAAGTGATATCAGTGTAGTCTAATCAGTACTCTGACATTTAGATCTCTGATCGGTTTTCAGTTAGTTTTTGTATATGATGTGAGGTAAAAGTCCATCCAAACCCCATTTATTGAAGAGTGTCTTTTCCCCATTGGATGGTCTTGACAGCCTCATTTAAAAAAAAAAAGAAAGAAAGAAAAATCAGTTGACCATAGAAGACTTTATTCTGCAAAATTGCCTTGTCTATCTCACAGTACTTAGAATTCTATGTGAATTTTAGCACCAGATTGTTGGTTTTTATAAAAATGTGAGATAGGATTCTGATGAGAATTGCAATGAATCTGTGGGTCAATTTGAGAAATATTACCAATTTAATAATATTATATTACATCTTCAGATCCAGGCAAAAGCAGTGTTTTTGTATGTAAGTAGAATTCTGCCAACTTGTTTCATATTTTGTGGTTCTTAGAGTATAAATTTCACATGTTTGTTAAATTTCTTCCCATTAACCTTGATGTTATAAACAAACCCATTTCTCCATTGTTCATTTCAGTTGTACAGGAATACATTGGCAGGGCTTGGAGATGTAACTCAGTTTTTGGAGTACGTACACGAAGCCCTGGATTTCATCCTCAGCACAGTATAAATTGGGTGTAGCAAAGACCTATAATCGTAGTACTTGGGAGGTGTTGGCAGAAAGATAAGAAGTTTAAGGTCAACCCCAGCTATATAGTGAGTTCAAGGCCAGCTGTCTCCAGAACATAAAAGTTAGAGAAAAGTTAAAAAGAAACACATTGACTTTTGTTTATCGATCTTACATTCTGTAATATTGCTGATTTTTTCCCTTTGTTCTAGTAGCAGTTTCTATGCAGTGAATGACACCTTTGAATAAACACAGTTTTAGTTCACTTCTTTTCCACTCTGGAGGAGTTGTGGGTTTTTGTTTGTTTTGTTTTGTTTTGTTTTTGCCCAGTTGCCTTGTCATCAGTAGTTGCAGAAGCTCTCTTCTGTTCTTGTTTTGTTGACTATTTTTTTTTGTAATCATGAAGGGTTTTTAGTAGTGTTGAATGCGTACTTTATGTGTTATGATGTTTTTATCCCAGCAATAGAGTGTAGTACATTAAGTGGTTGTCACAAGTCAGAGCATCTTTACATACCTAGGATAAGCAGTTATGCTATATAGTTCTTTCCATATGTGACTCAATTTAGTTTGCCATTTTTGTTTGTTTCCATACAAGTCTCCTGCTTCTGCCTCTCCATCTCCATATAGGCAAGTGCTGTGATACCCTGCTTGGTTTGCTAATACTACAGGCTTTTTTAGTCAGTATTCATAAAATGGTCTGTGGTTCCTTTTTCTTGTAAGTCTTTATCTGGTTTCAGTGATGGTAATTTGGGCCTGATAGAATGAGTTGAAAATTGTTCCACATAGCTTTGGTTTGAACATGTTTTTGGAAAACTAGGATTAATACTAGTAATATATATTTTTAATTTTGGAATTGCCGGGCGTGGTGGCACACACCTTTAATCCCAGCACTCAGGAGGCAGAGGTAGGAGGATTGCCATAACTTCAAGGCCATCCTGAGACTACATAGTGAATTCCAGGTCAGTCTTGGGCTAGAGTTAGACTACCTCGAAATACCAAAAAAGTTTTGGAATTAATTGGTAAAGCTATTAATCCTGGGCTTTTTTTATGGGTATATTTGTCTATTTATCAGTCTTTTTACTTATTACAGCAGGCTTATTTTGGTTGTTCTTTAGTCGGTTTTTACATTTTGCATGTAGAAGTATTCTTAGTATTGCTTTATATACATTGGTCTTTGTAAGATTACTAGTATTGTCTGCGTTTGCCTTTGTGATCCAGTTAATTTTAGTCTTGTCCCATTTTTTTCTTGGTTGGTTTATAAAGGTTTGTCATTTTGTTGATTTCTAGGAACCTGTGTTTAGTATTCTAATCTCAGGAGAGCTCAATCCTCCTGTTTTGTCTTGTTTACTTCTTTCTGGAAAACTAGCCAACCTACAGTTTAGCTTACATCTCCAGTGGATCTATCTGTAAGTCACCCCAGATGTCTTTTGCAACAATATTTTTATTTTTTAAATTTAGACTTGAACTTCTTCAACTTTGTTGCAGTTTTTGAGTTTCCATGGAAGAGAACTGCAGCTCTCCTGAGTGCTTCTCATCCTGGCAAGAATTTTCTGAGTTATGACTTTTAAACCAGAAGATGGACAGAGCAGGGATTTGGAGTCATACCCTACTGTAGGAGCTGAGTGTTTGGTGCAGAGGCAGCAGCCCCTTGGATTTTCTCAGTTGGCCTCTTCCAGCCTGTAGCTTGAGTGTTTGTACTCTGAATGAAGCCATCAGGGGCCATCTGGACCATTGCAATTTCTTCATGTCACAATCAAAGTAGGGTTCATGTCCCTGAGCCAGATACTAGGTAGAAGAAGGGAGCCTACTTTTTAGCCTCACTCACCTGGAATTTAGCATCAGCAACAGGTAGCTGAAGTAGAAGGAGAAATGTTGTGACCTGCCCGTCTTGCGGAGATAACCCTTTGATTGGTAAATAGGAAGAGAAGAAACCCTGTACCATTCTGTAAAATACACACACACACACACACACACACACACACACACACACACACACCTTGTCTAGAGACTAAATGGTGCTTTGTTTTGTTTGTTTCATCATTTACCAGCTTTGCTATGAAGGGGGCCCATTCACCTCTCCTAACACTATTGGAAGTGAATTTTAGCACCCTACACTTCTAAATGGGGTAGTCATCCTTTTGGTATTTAGAGGAGAATTTTCAAGTGTCTCTAAAAGTTTCCATTATTTATATTCTTTTAAGCCAAATGTAGGTATTACACACCTGCCATCTAAATACTGGGAATGTTGTGCCAAGAGGATTGTGAGTTCAACAATAGTTTAACTCCATCGCAAATCTGAGATAGGCAGGGCTAGATAGTTAACATAAATTCTAGAGTTAAACACATTTGTATAGTACATCAACCTATTTTATTTTTTCCTTGATTAAAATTTTTCTGATTTTAATTGTGGCATTGTGAATCAAAGAAACTTAGGAAAGCATCTTTTAATTATATAAATTGCCTATGATTTTTCTTTAGATAGAAGTTTAATCTGGGGAATGTAATTAATGCTGGTTTTGTTTTTGTTAGGAGCAGTAATGAACCAGGAAAAAAGAAACAGCATATCTGCCATATTGAAGGATGTGGAAAAGTTTATGGTAAAACTTCTCACCTACGAGCACATCTTCGCTGGCATACTGGAGAAAGACCTTTTATATGCAACTGGATGTTTTGTGGCAAAAGATTCACAAGAAGTGATGAGCTTCAGAGACATAGAAGGACCCACACAGGTTCGTTTGAGGGCACAGCAGTATTTTTTGCTTTGTCAATCCTAGGTGAAAGTTTTATTGTTAGTATACCTTTTATATTGGAAATAATTCCAACTAATGAGTAAGAATTCACTTTGCAGATCAGAAGTGATTACTTCATTTCTGAGACATACATGATTCTACTTGTAAACTGGATCAACATATTTATTTGGCTTGGAACTTGTTCCTTTTCCTTATCTTGTCTTCTTAGAATGCTAAGTTCACACAGTAGTTTTCCCATATTAAAATAGATACAAATGAATTATGATCATATTGGTGACTTTCATGGTTTTTTGTCTTTATGCATGCAAGAAATCAATGAAAATATCAGGAATAATAAATATTCACCTAGCTCTCTCAAAATTGGTGGATACTGATATATTTTTATGGGTTATTTTATTTAATTTATTTATTTTTTGTAAATCAAGTCACTTGTAAAGTCGGTATCAAAGACAACAGCTCCCATGAATCCATGATTTTTTTTCTATATTTTAGTACATTGTAATACACTTATGCATGTTATTTATGGGTCTGTATATGAAAATTATTTTGTGTAAATTATGACATACTATGTAAATAATATAGTCATTTTATGACTATGGTTTGAGATGTATTGAAGTCCATCTGTATGCTTGTTGCATGTATCATATCTTTAGGAGCTGTCTGGTAGTATTCTAGCACATGACTAGCACAGCATATTAATTCATTTCCCATACTGGGTGCATTGCTAGGTTCTTTTGCTCTCACAGACTTTTCTGCTATGAAAGAGATGAATGTGTATAAGAAGCCACTACTGGGTCATAGAGAATATGTGTGGGTGTGGGTCTGGGTGTGTGTTTGCTTATGTTGTTTATATAGCTAGTCTCTATTTCATTTATGCTCACTACTTAATCGTATCAAGTCTCCAAAGTTTTTGCTTTTGAGATCTGCATTTTTCATAATTATCAGTGAGATTAAGCATTAGTCATTTTTTACTTTTTTCTTTGTTACTGTCTCATTTTTAAATTTTTTAATTTAATTTGATTTATAGGTTCTTATATTGCTAGCCTTTTATTTTTATTTTTGTTCTATCTTGTCACACAGAAATTTTATACCTATATTTGGTTAGAATCCCTTTTTAATAAATGCCTTTTCCACACCAAGATGCTTTTGAAAGTTTTTGTTTTCTAATAGCTTTAAAGTTTTATCTTTGCAACCAGTTTGAACTTTTAAGCAACCTAGAAAGGTTGCTGTTTGAGAGAGAGAGGAGAGAGAGGAATTGAGGCTATATTTTTTTCTAACACAGAAAGCTATTTTTAGACTAGTTCTCTTTGTGTATTAATTTTCTATAACAATTCTCTTGTGTAAGTATGTCTCATTTTGGGATACCCTTTTTTGAAGCTTTTAAATATTTTTTTCAGTTTCTATACCAACACCATACTATTTTAATTACTATAGGCTATATTAAGTTTTGACATCTGGTAAAGCGGTTTTCTTCTCTCTCTTTCTCTCCTCTCTCTCTCTCTCTGTCTCTCTGTCTCTCTCTCTCTCTCTCAGAACACTTACCCTCTTTTTAGAACATGCCTGGTTTTTATTTATTATTTCATGTGAATAAATTAATTTGATTGCACTTTGAATTGGACATTAAGTACATGTGGAACACAGAGGTAATAGAACTAGTCATTTTTCATCAGCTACTATAGATGAGGCTTTGTGAGTACATTATTCACTTGATAGAATCTAGCTCTGTCCTACAGATGTTGACTAGAGGTTACTCTAATGTCTTGTTATGGGCACTGACAGCTATAAATTTTCTTCATAGGACTACTTTGGCTATATCCCAGAGGACCTGGCAGGTTATATTATCATGTTCATTTGTTTATAGGAATTATTAAATTTCCTCCTTGATTTCTTGAATAACACATTGTTTACTCAAAAGTGTGTTGTTCAGTGTTGCAGTCAGCTTTCTAGTTGCTGTGCAGAAAGAACCCAAACAAAAGTGGCTTGTAGAGGAATGGGTTTATTTGGCTTACGGACGCAAGGGGAGACTCCATCCTGGCAGGGAAAACGATGGCATGAGCAGAGGGCTGGACATCACCTCTGCCACAGCACTGCAAACAGAGGCAGGAAGGTGTGCCAAATACTAGCAAGGGGAAGCTGGCTTATAACCCCCAAAAGCCTGTCCCAACAACACAGCTCTAATGAGGTTCTAATTCCCGAAATGCCATCAGCTGAGGATCGATCTATCAGAACACATTCAATTGTTTGTGGGGGACACCTGGATCAAACCATGACATTCAGTCTCCCAGAATTGATGTAGTTTATATATTCTTGCTTTTTGTTAATTTCTACTTTTATTCCCCTTTGACCCAATAGGGTTTTGTTTTGTTTTGTGGCACATTATGTGATCATTGTTGGAGAAAGTTTTGTGACCCACTGAGAAGACCCTATATGTTGGTTGGACTGTTCTATACAAATGAGTTAAAAGCCAGTTGATCTGAATCTTTGCTGATTTTTAGTCTGGATGACCCATCTAAGTGAGAGAGTGGGGTATTGAAGTCTACCACTATGATTGTGTCTGAACTTGCACATTCATTTATGTCTCCTAGTGTTTGTTTCATGGAGTTAGGAGCATCCTTCCCCCGGTATTTGGTACAGAAATAGTTATCTGTATATATCTGTAATATCTTATTGATGGATTATTCCCTTTATTAAGATGAAGTTTCCCTCTTTATTTTTTTTGATTAGTTTTGATTTGAAGTCTATTTGATTTGATGTAGGGATGGCCACTCCTGCTTGTCTGCAGCTTCCATTTGCCTTTGGTACACAGTTTATGAACATTTTTGCTGGGTAGATGGAGTTCTTGGAGGCAGCAAATAGTTGAATCTTGCTTTTTATCCCAGTCTTTCAGTCTGTGTCTTTTTATTGGAGAGTTGAGGCCACTTACATTTAGGGTTATTATAGAAAAGTATTTGGTTGGGTGATATTCTCCTTACCCGGATTGTTCACTTTGCATTTCCTTTGCTACTGAGAATTTGCTGCCTTGTTTTGTTAGACAGAATTGAAGTTTTCCCGTTTCTTCTTTGTTTATGGGTTTATTTTATGAGCTGTCTTATGTTGTTGCAGATGGGACTGTCTCCTTCCCTGGGAAGTTTCCCTCCAGAATTTTCTGTATAGCTGGCTTAGTTTCATAATTACCTTTGTTTGTATTTGTCTTGAAAAGTCCTTATTTCTCTCATCAGTTTTGAAAGGTTATTTTGCTTGGTATAGCATTCTTGGTTGAAAGTTATTTCCCTTCAGAGCTTGGAATATATTATTCCAATCTTTTCTTGCTTTGGGGGTTTTGGATGTTGAAAGGTTTGAGGTTATTCTGATATTCCTACCATTGTAAATGAGTTGGTATTTTTTCCTTTACAGCTTTAATATTGTATCTTTGCTCTGGATTTTTGATATTACTATGATGAGCCATGCACAGATCCTTCTCTGGTCAAGTCTGTGTTTAGGGTTCTGTATTCCTCTTGACTTTGGATGTCAAATTCACATTTAACAAGAGTTACAAAAACAATAAAGAATTTTCATATACACTTTCCCCAAGGGTCTCTTGGTGCCAAGTTCTTCTTACATAACCATAGTAACTTATGAAAACTAAGAAATTACCATTCTTATAGTGCTGTTAATTAAAACTGCTGGCTTTATAACCACTGCTTTTTCTGTTCTAGGATTAAATCTACACACACTGTTTTTTAGGCCTCCTGGACTCTGTGACATTTCCTAATTCTATGTTTGTCTTTGATTGCCTTGACATTTTTGAGAAGTACTAATCATATATTTTGTAGTGTCCCTCAGTTTGTGCTTGTCGTTGTTTCTTGTGATTGTACTCAAGAGTCTTTGGGAAGAAAATCACAGGTAGTACTTTCCTCCTTGTTTCTGAGAGGTTCCAGATGTGAATATGCTTGTTATCTTGGTGAACTGGTAACAGTGTGGAAGTAAGGGAATTTACTCCACCACCTGGACAGAGAGAGTATCATTGAATAATTGAGGAACACACATCCAAACAACCACAGTTATGGAAGAGGGGGGAGTCTTAGGCAAATACGCTATTTCTCCTTTGAAGAAAACACAAAAGTGTCACTTTTGCATTCCTTACTACTTGCCTACTGTGAAGTTGTGAAGGTCATATTCCATTTCTTTCAATCCTTATAAATTTATTATTGGAATTCTCTTAGAAGGAAGAGAAATATAACTTTTCCAATTATAAAAATGACTAATCATTTACTTACAGAAGTTTGGAATCTTAAGAATATAATTTTTTCCTTTGGGTTATAACTTAGTACTACCATTTATTTTCTTATTTAAATTGTTCTATCTTTGACCATTGGAAACTCAGATTAGTTCCTGTGTACTGACATGCACTCATTCTTTCAATTCCTTCCTCCTTTCCCTTCTCCCTTCCTCTCTTCCTCTTTCCTTCTCTTCCATCCTTTTTTTTTCTTCCTTTCTTTTAGATAGTGAGTTTCACTTTGTTGCTCAGTTCAGCCTGGAATTTTCTATGTACCCCAGGCTGGCCTCAAAGCTCATGGTCCTCTTTACCTCTTTCTCAGCTTCTACCTTTCTGTGCCACTACGTCTGCCTCACCATTCAGGCTCCTAACTTTGAATAAGCTGTGTTTTTCACATTCTTTCTGAATTCTAGTAGATTTATGTTGGATTTCTAGATTTATTTATATTTTTATTTTTAATTTATTTTTTTCTTACAACTTTTGTGGTAGCTCCTTTTCTCTATACCTTTTTAAATTTTCTGAGAAATTCTCAATGATAAAATATTTCTATTCATATTTTCATTTCCAAGAGTGCTGATTACTATTTATTAATGCATGCTATTCTCATGGTATCAATGCAGTCACATGCTAAAAATACATGCTTTTATTGTTTCCTTATTATTGCATGCTGTTCTCATGATGTCCATGCAGATACTTACAGAAAATGCAGGTCTTTCATCTAGAACTTTTTCTTGTACTAATTTTTCCATCTTTATATTGCCTTTCCCAATGTTGCAGGCATTCCCTAAACTCCTCAGTTGTTGTTTTAGTTGATGATAATTGATGAGTATGTTTAAGTAAAAGAGAATGAAAATGTTAGTATGAGTTGATGGCTTTTATTTGAAGGTGATTGGATGGGGCTCTGTGTTACACTGACACTTTCTAGTTACCAAAATATAGTTATACACTGTGGGACTATGTTTCTTTTGATATGTATCCTGAAATACTTTGTCCTGTATGACAGTATAGTTAACATGTAATGAATAGACTTTTAATTTTCTGTTTTATAGTCCATATCTATCATTTTGAGTCACAGATATTACTTAAGATCTATATTTAACCTTTCCTGTTAATTGGGAAATACTACACTGATGTAACCAAATTATTATTGTGTGTAGTAAGGATGTTACATTGATGCACATACTTCATGTTTTCATGTATTATTAGTATAGTTTACCTTGATGAACATTTTATGGTGGACATATTTCTCACTTATTAGACTAAGAAGGGCCCAGTGGAGCTCCTAACAAGTTCTTTACAACTGAATATGGGCTTTTCATAACATATAGACAAAATATAATTTCACATAAGTTACATGTATTTATAATTCTATCAGTACTTATACTTGAGAAAATGGAAAATTAAGAATGCAATCTTTTTTGTAAAATAAGAAAAACTAGATCAAATAAATAAGATCAGAAATTCTGTGGGCTACATTGAAGTTTCATCCCAGAATTTTTTTACACATAGACTTCAGTAATTGTGTATAATGGTTAGAACTATTTCTTGTGAGGTCATTCTCAGCCAAAATGAATCAAGCTACCTACAGCTCATCAGTCCCATTAACTACATTAAAATTCTGTGTTCTTGAGCATCTGAATGATAATAATCAGAAGTAAGCAGAAGCAGGCCATTCTGGAAAATCAAACTTGAGTAGGTACACGGATAAGTTTCACATGTTTCTCCCTGCTTTGTCCCCAAGTATATTTTGGCTATTGTATAGCGGATTCAGGCATCAAACAGTGGAGGAACCCTCTACATACAGCTACAGTGGCAAGGAAAGGGGCCCTTTGCTCCATTACCAGGACCATGTGAAGACCCACTGCAATAGAGATAGCATACGGTCCAAAACATCCTTTTTCATACCCAGATTTCTGGACAGAGGGACAAGGACAAGGAACCTTTTGTTTTTATGGAATCTGAGGGACTTGCCATTATTTTTCTGTAATGTTCTTTAAACTATGGTCAGAGACAGATAGTATTAAGAGGCCTCAAAAAATTTGGCTTCCTGGATGGAGAAACCAGAAAAAAAATGATATTTGTAGGCTAGAAAACATGGAGGATCAAAGGTTGATTACCAATTCTGTGTATTATCAAAAAGTTCTGGGCTCAGTCCTGAGCTGAACATGTATAAAAACTGACATTGAACTATAGCAGGCCTCAAAAACTGAACTGTTATAAACGAACACTTAATTCCCAGCATGTGCTAGGACCCCAAAATAGCTAACAAAGCCTTTGAAATGAATTAATTTTGAAACTCAGAGAAAGTGGATAAACATTTAGTCTGAACTTAAGTGGATTGATTGACTGCTAATACATTTTCTAATTTTCTAAAAGATTCCTACCAGACTCAGAATCTCCAAAATTGTTCTGTATATGAACCAAGTAAGCTATTTCTCAAGGGAGAAAACATATCAGCACATTCATTGCAAGATGATCCATCCAGGTTTTGGAATTTATCAAAGACTTTAAGACATCTATTGTAACTATGGTCCATGAACTAGAGGTAAACATGATTTAAATGAACAGAAAGATGGAAGATTTTAGCAGAGAGATTGAAACTATAGAAAATAACTAAATGGGGCTGGAGAGATGGCCCAGTGACAAAGGCACTTGCCTACAAAACCTAAGGACCCAGGTTCAAGTCCCCAGTACTCACATAAAGCCAGATGCACAAAGTGGCAAATGCATCTGGGGTTCATTTTCAGCAGCTAGAGGCCCATATTCATTCTCTGTCCCTCTCCTTCTCTCTCCCTCCCTCCTTTCCTCCCTCCTTTCTATCTCGTTGCATGCAAATAAATAAATAAAATATTTAAAAAATAACTAAATGGAAGTAACTGAAAAGTACAACAGTTAAAGTAAATTTAACAGGTGTTTGGTAACAAGATGGAGATGACAGGAAAGAATCAGTGCAGTGGAAGTTAGGTCACTAGAAATTATGAAGTCTGAAAGAAGAAAAGGATTGAGGCAGTAGAAAATGGAAGTGGATCTCATAGGCTGTGGGATGGTAATAAAAGATTTTAAATTTGTGTCATTGGACTTACAGACGGAAAGGAGAAAGATTGATAGAGAAAAAAATTTACCATAGAATGGCTAAGATTTCCCATATTAGGTAAAAATTATAGATTCAGGAAGCTCTCTAAATCCCAGACAGGAGCTGAAAGAAAACCAGACCCAGACACATCTCTTGGTCAGTCTGCTACAAATCAAAGCTAACATTAAAAATCTTGAAGAAAGCCAAAAGAAAGTATCACATTTTGTACATGAGTTAACAAGAATCGAATGATGGCAGATTTCTCCTTAGAAACTCGAGTCAGGTACAAGTTGGCATCTAACCACTTATTTGATATCCAAATCCATAACCCCCTATCCCATGGACTGTTTCAGCAATCCCACTGAGGAGGGCCCTCAGTGGGTTGGGGACAGGGAAGAGGGAAATGGGGGGTACCATCACAAGACTTGCTTATACAGTATATATGATTATTAATAAAAAGGGTAAAAAAATAAAAATCTCAGTATCAAAAAAGCAACATGAGGGTATTTATCCAGGTATGTAACACACACCTATGATCCTAGCACTGAGGAAGCAAAGGCAGGATGATTCGGAGTTGGCTGCATAGTGAATTCCAGGCCAACTTGAACTACAGTGTAAAACCCAATTTTGAGATAAGACTAGGGTTTTCACCATCAGATCTGTTCCAAAAGAAGTTTAGCACCTGAAGATAGCACATTTATGATTTCATAGTTTCGGCCTCAGCCTCACAGAGCAGAAACAAAGGTGTCAGCGGGGCTGCCCTGCTTCCCGGGGCTCTGGTAGAGAATCAGCTCCCAAACTCATTTACACTGTCAGCTCTTCATCTCTGTTGTTGGTTGTTGAACTTAGGTCCCCATTTCCTTGCTGCCTTGTCTGTCAACTGGGAACCAGTGCTTGCTCTTGGAAATTGCCCTTATTCTCACACTTGCCATATGACACTCCATTTTTGTCCCCTCACACTCCTAATCTGTCTCTAACTGCAGAAAGCTTTGCTTCGAATTGCTCTTGTGATTAGATTGGCCCCACCTAGATAATTCAGAATAATTTTCATACATTAAGTTCTGTGACCTTTAATAGGTACAGCTGTAAAGTCCCTGTTACCATGTAAGACCATATAACTTCCAGGGAGTGGGATCTTCTGTCTTATACAGTAACCATTGTCAACAGATTTGATAACTAGATGTTTTACTTGTAAAATGTAATCATGACCTGTGAAATTACATGTGTTTTATTAAAGTAATTATGCCTATAAAATATACCATATTCAGTAAGTGTAAATAAACACTCTTTAAATCATTGAGGTAAAAACGCTGATAATATCTGCTAAGGGCGGGAAGTATAGAAATGGTTTACTATAACAGAAAATACACATCAGTGGGCAAGAATAAGAACTGAGTCATTCCCTAATGAAATGTAATTGCACAATATCATTTGAATTTTTGAGATTCTAACCGGCCCTTTTCTTGCTTGAAGTTAATTGTCCACACCACTGGAAACATATCCACATACTAAACATATCGCCTTTATTTCCCACTTACCTTACTATTTTATTACAGACTAGCTGGGAACTAGCTAACTCTCATTCTTTCTTGATTGGGATGGATAGCTCTTTATGTTAGCAGATAACTCAAGAGAGTGGAAGTTCCTTCCAGCCAGAGTCCAATAGCTTTTCCTATCACCAGTGCCTGGCACCGATAGTCTACAAATGTTTGTTGAGAACGACTGAGTTTATGAACATTACAGTTAATAAATATTTACTAGATGGTCAGTGTGTACTTTGAGAAGGATCCTATGGCCATCTGATTTCTTTGATAAATCATAGGGTTGGTAACTACAAAATACCAACAGTTTCTAGTTGCTGTGGTGGGTAGCATAAAAAACCCAGACTATAAATCGGATTTTTGAGTCCTACTCTTAACATTAATAAGTTGTATGATTCATAGGCAAACTAGTGTATTCATCTGTAAAATGAAAGTATTAATAAACAAGATCTTCAGGACTTCTTTAGCTTGAAAATATGTAAACTGGTAATTTTTCTTTCAAATAAAATATAACATTTGAAAAGGCAAAAGAGTTCAAAATTGGGCTGGAGAGATGGCTCAGAGGATAAGGCACTTGCCTCTGGTGCCTAAGGCTCTGGGTTCAATTCCCCAGGATCCACATAAGCCAGACCCACAAGGTGGTGGCCCTGGTGTATTCTCTCTCTCTCTCTCTCTCTCTCTCTCTCTCTCTCTCTCTATCTATCTCTCTTTCATCTCTCTCTATCTCTCTGCTTGAAAATGAATAAATAAAATGTTTTTAAAAAATCTTATAAAAAAAAAGAGTTCAAGATTTATTCTTAACCCAGTTTAGTTTTTCATGCTTGCCTAAATATCAGCATTTATAATACTAAAATCCCTTTACTTCATATTTCTACCCATTATTTTGAGTGTTTCTGAGAATTTTGCCTAACACATTTTTAATAAATATTAAAAATTTTTTTCCAAGACTAAAAGAGAAAGAAAAAAATCTGTAAGATATTGTAAATACAAGCACAGTAAAAGGGGAAATACCTGATAATGGACAAACTTGAAATTGTAGGTTTTTTCCTTGGTAAGTGAAAGGCAGTGCAAGAAGAAAAAAATATCAGGCATGTGGTTTGATTACCACACTGGGAACACATCATTTTACACAGACAACAGTTTTAGAGATAAAGACTAATACTTAGCCTCTGTTACCATCAGGATATAACATTTAATCAAGTTTTCATGTGTTCTACCTACACCCAAAAATATTGACTTTTTTCCTTTTTTTAAAAATAACATTTAGTTCATCTTTTCATTCCAAAGCCCAGGAATCGTTCCTTTAGAACTAGCATACTTTGAAGACAATGTATTTAAGGATCACGTTATGTGAATGAAAATAGCAGTATTGGTCTGTGGAACCTAAAAACTGTATTTAGTGTGAAATATATATGCCTGCCTCTCATTTTTGCTTTGTAAAAATCTAAGTACACTATTAAAGTCTTACTTTAAAATACCTCCAGAGCTTAAAACTGAAACCCAAGTATCAATTTCAATGTGTTTTGTTAGAACTGATAATGGCTTTTATCATTCATTATGTTTGGAATATTCTTGTCTTCCTGTTTTGAATGTGGGAAACTGAGGCCTAAAGTTGAAGTTTACTTGTTCCAGCTTTTATTTCCAGCTATAAAACAGCCAGGACTTTTAAACTTGGTGCTTTTATTCTCAACTACATGGTTTTTGTCTTGTATACTGCTTGTTTGATAGCGTGCGTACATGCGTGTATATGTGTGTTCATGTGTGTTGTGGGAGGGGGAGTCAGGGACAGTCTCAGGCGTTGTTTGTAGTCTGTCTTCCTTTTTTAAGAGAGGGTTTCTCACTGGCCTAGAACTTACCTAATCAGCCTAAATTATCTGTCCAGCAAGCCCCAGGGATCCAGTGCTGGGATTATAAGCATGTCCCACTATCCTGGTTTCTTTCTTTGTTGGTTGGTGTTACGTAGATGCTGCGGATTTAACTCAGGCTTTGTGCTTGCAAGGCAAACACTTTAGTTACTGAGCTCTTTCTCCAGTCCTTGATAACATTTTTAAAACCAGAAAGGACTGGGAGATAGCTCAGTGATAGAGGGCTTGTCTAGCATGTGCAAGGCCCTGAGTTTGATCCTCAACACCATAAAAACAGGAAATATCGTGTACCTAGTTAAACTACACACAGTAATCACATAAAAATACCACAACAGAAATTAATAAAAATTATAATTTAATTTAAATAAAATGCATATAACTTTATTATTTTTGTTTATAGGTGAAAAGAGATTTGAATGTCCAGAATGTTCTAAAAGGTTTATGCGGAGTGATCATCTCTCCAAGCATGTCAAAACACATCAGAATAAGAAAGGAGGTGGGACAGCTCTTGCCATTGTCACCTCAGGAGAACTGGACTCATCTGTTACAGAGGTGCTCGGCTCCCCGCGAATCGTCACAGTTGCAGCCATTTCTCAAGATTCAAATCCAGCAACTCCTAATGTTTCTACAAACATGGAAGAATTCTGAAAAGTTACTTATAGCAGAGACCTCTAGTGCTGCACTTACGTTTACACACCTTTGACATCTGGAAACGGGCTGGTCAGGTGGATTAAGAGTAGGAAATCATGTTTTCATTCTTGGCTTTTGAAGCGTTCCAGGGCTTTGGTTCAGCACATGAAGTGTTGAATTTTAAAGACTAAGGAAAGCAAATTGATATACTGGAAACAAAAGTATTTCCTCCATACTATAAGTTGTAGTTGTTTGGAAATATGTCATATAACCTTTAAACTGAATCCTCCCTTTAACATCATGTGTTAACATGCTTAAAAGACAGACCTCAGTAGTTTGCAGGCTGGACCTTAATTGGACCTTTTTTTTAAGTACTTTGTTATAAATTCATTCAATAATAACTTACATTTCTTTTTCTGTATAGCACAGAAAACAGATAGTTAACTGATAATAGGGATAATGCTGTATTTCCTTAGCTTGATTTTTGGAATATTAATTCGAAATAGTTTTGGCCATCTTTTCTAAATATTAAAAATTCTTCAAAAGTTGAATTAGGTTAAGTTCCAAAATATTCATCTGAGGTACATCTCAGATCTTTATTACCACTACATTATAGTAGTGTGTATGCAGACAATCAATGACATCCAGTTCCTGTCTCCATTTTGGAGACATGGAAAAAACTTAGAGCTAAATCATAAAGGTTAAATTTTTGATTGAAACCTAGGAAAATGCTGGGAAAAAAAATGTTAGAACAGAACTCATGATAGCTTCAGAAAAATAAAATGAAGCAAGTTACCACACAATGTTTTGAAGTTAGGGTTGATTATACTCCTAACCCTGTTGAACCACAAATTTTCATTTAAAATACTTACATTGGAAAAATGCGTAGATTACAGATGTAATTTCATAGTCTGTAAATACAAGTTTCGTTGACAGTGTGCAGAATTCTTTATGTGTTGACTTGGTAGCCAAAGAAAGAATTATACTTTTTCAAGGCCAGCAGAAAATCAGTTGAACTATATTATAATTTTTGTTTTCCTTTACTGAAAACTGGCCAATCCCATCTTATTTCTAGGCTTTTTAGAAAGTTTATTAGTGATGTCTTTCTGTTTTTATCAGTAATTTTCCTTAAAATCTAGACGGCCTAACAAATATATAATAGATAGGATATTATGAAACAAAAATTATTTTTGGAAAAACCAGAATACTTTTCAGTCAAATAGTGACTAAAGAAAAGATATATTTCATTGTTTATGCAAAGCTCTTATAGAAAAGTGTCTTATTAGGAAAGATGGCCAAAAGTTTTATGTAAAAAATTGGATGATTCTAATAGATTAAACATTAGTAAGACACTTCATGTTTTTAAAAAACATTCACACAGAATCACATGTAATGAAGTTGCCCATTTAGAAACTAAACATTTTTACCTACTTGGTTTATTAACATCATTGGTTTGGTGACTATTTGAAGAGAGGTACATGTTTTCTTGTGCATTCTTTATTATTTCAGGAGAAGTACTACTCATGTGAATTCTCTTCCAAAATTGTGATGTCTCTTGTAATTCTGATGAAGGAGAGATACTGTAATGATCACTGTTTACACTATGTACACTGTAGGCCAGCCCTTTGTAGCGTTATATAAAACTGAAGGCCTTTTGTGTTTTCAGTTTGTATAAAAAAGCTTTGAGATTAAAGGAAAAAATTTTTACACTGTGGTTATAAATTTCAAGTTTCTTAAAGCTTTTGTAGACTTGTAACAAAGTCTTTAAATTTTAGTTGGATTTTGTAAATTGTTTTGTATATTTTATTTAATGTACCTTAATAACTGATGTATCTGGCTTTAAAACATCAGAATCAGTTTGTTTTGTTTGGTACAGAGGAGCATTTTGGTAGTGTTAATTTTAATTTTATTATATAGGAGCTGAACCATCAGATATATATTTTATCTATCATGCTACACAATCAGTGCTATAAATTTTTTTATGCAAAGAAACTTTCCTAATGTTTTAACCATGTTTCCTCTGAGTGGTACTTTTTGTTGTTAATACCAAGTATGAGCACTCTGCATCATTATCCCATGACCCAGTTTTAATGCAAACCCATGTACATCAGAAATGGAAGTTAGTTTTGATCAACAATGAGGCCTATTATAAATATATCAAATTGAATCTGGATAGCTTTATAGCACATAAAGTAATTTGTTTAGTGATTACACATTTCACCACTGAAATGAGAAATATTTCTACAGTCTGTTCTGCATACCGTTCTGAGTCCACTTTCTGTCTTAGAACACTCATAAATTTCAGTGTCCTTTATTTGACTCAGTGGGTAGAGCTGTTATAAGTAATAGGGCACAGATGTGCAGTAGTCTTGTTTAATGGCATTTCACTGTTCATTCCCTTTGCCACCATCATGAAACTTTTCTTTCTTGTAATTATCAGTGCAAAGCTATGTATTTATCATGGTAGAACTCCAGTGTTAGACTAGTTTTTTCTTACGGTATACTTTGGTTAGGTTTGTGTATGTGTTGCTGATTACATTAGAACTCGATGTTAAATCATTATTTATCACACTCATGAGAGCAGTAATAAAAGTGTGTAATCTAGGAGAAAAAGTTAATTTGTCAAACTTAGATAAGCATGATGTTTAGGTCCTATTTTTCAATTTTATAACTGTTTTATTGCAACAATATTTGTATTTAAGTCTCCATTTTAATGCCTTGTGGTGTTTTTTATGCATGTCACCGAATTGTCACCCCACATAAATTGATGTGCAGCATAGGGTATTAAATCTACATAATGATTTTAAAACAGAAATAGTTGATGGTAACATGTAAATGTTTTGCAAAACTTCCTTATAAAAAGTTTCGTAGTAACATTTCACTTGTAAATTTTTTTGTAAAAAAGAAAATGGAAAAAAAAAAACCATGAATCCAGAACCAACCCTATTTCCCATATCCTAGACTTTAGACAGTTATTCTGCCAGCAAAGCCTCTGGGGCTGTAATTGACATTTTTACAGTGCTGATTTGTATAAAATTTGTTTTTTGTGAATTTGGAAATAAAATCATGTACAAGTTGTTAAGTTGTTGCCTGCAATAACAATTGCAAGTAACCTATTAAAAATTCCCTTGAGTTTAACATGTTTCATTTAATTATGTATACTATAAAACAGCAATAAATTGTTTGAACTGTCAACCTTCTTACCACAGTGAACACTGGAAAGTTAAATGCCTCGTGCTAGAAAACACTGGCAACCCTTCTTAATTCCTGGTAGTAAGATCTGGTCACCATTTCTGAGCTTACCACCAAAGAATACCAATTTCAACTCTACATTCTGTTGAGGCATTGCTATAGATATTTGTAGAAATTAAATTTTTATTTAGAGATACTAAATATTTTTAAGCAATAAATATTAGGGAATTGTAAGAAGATCTAAAAATGAAAACACAATTCAAAGTATATTTTAGTTTACAGAAACCTGTAGATATGAGGTAGGCCTCTTAGGTACCAAAAAGTCTGTAAACACACCCAGTCTTTTCCTTCCTGGGGGAAATTTCATGAAGAACTTGATTGATCCATAGATGGGTTACTGCAGTGACTTCAGCAAGCACATTTCCAAGTCCACAGGAACAGCAAAGGTGAGAACTGCAGGGTGGTAGGCAGAGAGGGAAGTAAGCTGCCCACAAGGCTGCAAGCCCTTCTTTCAATCTGCAGTATACTGGTACGTAGCCAGTGCAGTACAGCACCAAGGCTGGGCCTGGTTGTTACAGCATATACACATGCACAGTGTATGCTCGTGACAGTGACCAAGGAATACTTACATTTCTACTATGCTGTCAAGTTCGTCAGATGTTTCCATCAAAAGTAAAGGTACATGTCTGATCAGGACTGCTTCCTTATGCACAATTCTGCCTCCTTGCCCCACCACGTCCTGAAGACTCAAGCTATGTGAGTATCCTAAAGATCAACTTGGGATGACTGCCCCCTGCTTTCTTCTTCCCAATGGGCACTGATAAATCTCTGTTTCACACAAAAAGTTACTTGAAATATTTACATTTGTATGCATCAGGATAATGCATGAAAGGGAGTAATGTAATTCTAAAACTGAAAATTTATTTGATTTTTTGAGATAGCCTAGGCAGGCTTGGAAGTCACTATGTAGTCTCAGGGTGGCCTTGAACTCACGGCGATCCTCCTACCTCTGCCTCCTGAGTGCTGGGACTAAAGGCGTGTGCCACCACACGGTGAAAATTTAGTTTTTTAAAATATAACAGTCTGGTTTCTGAACTAGGAATTTAACCACAGGAGCAAGATTGAATCAGAAAATTGGACCGATGACTATCCTAATTGTCAATGTAAACCTGTTGGAGTAGAAGGGAGAGCAGCCTGTTGTGCGCTGTGGTTAAAGTGCTACTTTTTGTTCATGGTGCTATTTTTAAAGATGACTGAAATCACAGAAAAAAATAGTGCCTGTCTTCTTTTATTTAAAAGTTTAATTATAGGGGTGTAGAAACTTCCGATGTCGACCAGAAATGTGAAGTTCTTTCTGTCTCAGTGAATCTGAATAACGTATTTACTGCCTAAGCAGTACTGTCCACATAATCTATCCACAATCAACTTGTAATTGATTTCAGTCACATATATTTCCTGTTGCTGCTTAGTATATAGCCTTGGGCTCTGCTCCTCAGTTGCAGATAGCAGCACAATAATTTATTTTTGGATACCTGAGAGTAATCTCAAGTGAAAATAGTGGAAGGAAGAGAGGGAGGGAGGGAGAAAACAGCACAGAAGGCCTGGTTAGAGCAACGTGATCTCTGTGGTGACAGCCAAGCATGGGGAAAGGACAGATTGCTGGGCAAGGTGGTTTTTTTGCATCTCTTCCTTGTTTACAAAGTTAGGATGATTAACACGCATAGGTCTGTTGAGTACATCGAGTAGCTGATAGTCATATGCAGAAGTTGAAATGATAAATTATAAGATAACCTGACGGCATTATCTAGTTCATTCGGACTGCTACACCAAAATAACATTTCTATTGTTGATAAGCTTTGCTTTATATTTCTAATAGTTTTGGAGTCTGGAAAGTCTAAAGTCAGTGTTCTGGAAAATTCCATATCTGGTTCCCTGGTTCACATCCTCCCTAAGCAGCACTCACATGGTAAGGAGGAAAGTAAGCTGGGCATGGTGGTGAACACCTTTAACCTCAGCCCTCAGGAGGCAAAGGTAGGAGGATCCCTGTGAGTTTGAGGCCTTCCTGGACTAGAGTTAATTCAAGGTCAGCCTGGGGTACAGCAAGCTTCCGTCCTCAATTTTTTTTTTAAAGCAGTTTTCTGTGGCTTTTTTTTTTTAAGGGCACTAGTGCCATTCTTGAGCTATGCTTGCATGATCCAATCACTTCTCAAGGGCCTCGCCTGCTCATACTTAATTGGGTGTTAACATAGGGATTTGGGGAGACACATTCAGACACTGAGTAGATCTCAACAAGGTGCATGCTGGTGTGCTTTGAAAGTAGCAATAATATGTTGAAATCTTACACTCAAAATCACATGAAAGAAAGTGGGAATTCCTCATTTCAACCAGACACTTCATGGCTTCACCTTTGCCAAAATGAGAAGGAATGATTGCATTGTTCTTAAGACTACAACCAATCAAAATCTAGTCAGTCACAGTGTTCCAAGTTAGTTCATTCCCCTTAAAAATATTAAATTACTAGAAACAAAATTTTCATGGTCAGATGTTTGTGTGTCACCCCAAACTTTATGTGTTAAAATCTAGTTCTCAAGGTGTCTATTGAGAGTGGGGTTTTGAGAGGCGGTCATCCTGAGCCCCCCTTGTGAAAGGCTTCAGAGAGCCAGCTCACCCTGTTCACCAGCGAGGGCCCACAGAGAAGGTGCCATCCATGAACCAGACAGACAACTCCAACCCTGAGGACTTTCAGAACTATGATAAACAGATTATATGCTGGGAGCTTTCTGCTTCACTTTCTAACAAGAAAGTTTACTTAACTTTCCCTTCCTTGTCTACAACTCAATTTTTTGTGGGTTGTATGAGTATGGACTCAAGAGAGCCACTAAACTAAGCCCAAACCAGAGTGGAAGAACTCTCTCTCTCTCTCTCTCTCTCTCTCTCTCTCTCTCTCTCTCTCTGAACTTGCAACATCATGAGTCATTAATATTCAGCATCATGATGACTCTTATATTCAACCAATATCATCTGTGTCATTAAGAGCTGTGGCATTTCACAGGGTGTTCCATTAGCCTCTCCAAGAAGTTCCTCAACTGACCATATCCACTCTGCAAGTTCCACAGATGTAACCCCAATGGCCTTGTCTCCTGGTGGACTATAGATGTAAGACAGACATCAATTTCTAAGACACTAAAAGGTGGGAGGAGCGTTGAGGAGCTGGGTGCCAGATGGGAGTGGTGGTCCACTTGTAACCCTAGCACTAGGGGGATCCCTAGGGCCAGCTGGCTAGCTAGACTAGCTGCATAGACAGGCTCTGGGTTCAAGTGAGACCATTCTGGAAAGTGATTAAGGAAGATACCCAACATCAACTTCTGGCCTTCATGCATATGCACACCACACACATCCACATGGAAATAAATGATAAAACATGGTTGGCTGTAAGATGCCTCCTATAGACTCATTGAACCATATGTTCCTTTCTACTCACCTCAACCCTCTTCTGTAAAAGCTTCATCTGGTTCATTTCATGACAAGGCTCATGTTTACAGGAGATGACTGTATTTTCATCCCCCACTTCACAGGGGGAGTAAAGGTTTAGGCAGTGTTTGGGGGGGGGGTTATGAATCTGTTGGTGAGAACCAACAGACCACTTCAATTTTACATCTCCCTCTTAGCCTTCTTCATGAAGGCAGGAAATTGCTGCTGGTAGTCATGAGAGGGATTCCATCCTGGTGGATGAGAGAGAGCCTGTTCATTCTTGGAGAGTTGAGAATATTCCAGTATCATGTGACATCCTATATCCTGGAATGATTTTTCTCCAACACTTTAGAAATATAAATATGTATTGAAGGAGGAAAGCAAGAATGTAAACAGTGTATACTGTTTGTAAAGAAACCTTGGCCATGTCCATAGCCAAAGTAGATACAAAAGAAAACAATGGGTGCATAGCCAAAGAAAATAGAAAAGAATAAAGATTTGCTGAACCAAACCACACTGTGCTCTCCTTCATTCCCACTAGGTAAGAAACCACCTAGGGTTAGATTTAGTAAATGTAAGGTCTAGTGACACCAGTCTCCCGCCTCTGCGCTGGGAGGACATGGCAAATCCCTCTTTAATTCCCACCTACACTTTGAGTCCTTTCTCTGGGCTTTCTCGTCATCTCTGATATCAGGGAAAGGTATGGCAGACAGAAATAGAAACAATGATGTTTAATGCAGCTGAGGAGACCAGAAATAATTGTGATAGAACTCCCTGTAATTTTATTTGCTTTCATATTGTTTGAATCCATTCCTTCCCTGGAACTGGTGTTCCTGGAGGTAAGCTGCTTTTTTGCTCTTAGCCCTGTCATTCACTTACTTATTGTTCTCTCCTGCCCCCTCCGGAGTCTTTGCCTGTCCCTGACTAGTTTTCACAGGTCACAGCAGTTCTTTCCCGGTCAGTGCTGCTTCCAGTTGGGCTTTCTCTAGTGTCTGTGCTAGATGCTGCAGTCAATAAAAAGAAAAAAAGGAAGGAAAAGAGATGGCACAGCTCCTGATAGCGTCTAGGAGGCAGGAGTGCAGGGTCCTGAAGGCATTGTGCAAAGCCTCACGAAATTAACGTGAAAAAAGCCAGTTGGCAAAGAAAAAGGTTGGAGCCCTTCCTTGCTGAGGCAAACTAAATCCACCCACTGGCACTCCAGTGTGTCCCAAACTGACCTCCAGCTCATTATAATACATTGTGATGTAATATCTGTGGGTGGGTACTTTGGGGAAGATTGCATTGACCAGCTGCTAATGAGACATGTGATGTACAAAGTTGTATGTAAAACTTCATGTAACATGGCAAAATCATGGGGATCAAGAACTAGGGCTCCAAGGGTAAATTCCCACTATTAGAGAGCTACAGAGAGGCTACACTCCCAATTAGAATCTTGCCAATTAACAATGTTTGTCTCATTTAACCTATACTGATCTCACTCTCCAATGAAGAGTCTGTTTGTATTTTTCAGAAGGCAGCGAGAGCCATGAACAACCCAAGTCCACCAACAAGACATGGTATGATGGCTGACATCTAGGCAGGAGATGAACCACCCATAACCAATCATACAGGGCCCAAATGAAGCCTATGAAAAAGTGGCGAGATAAGCAAGAGACCTGTCACCACAGCAAGTCAGGTAACCCATGAAAGGACAATAGAGACAGACACTAATGATACCCAAAACAACCCAGAGCAGAAGTCCAGAGACACTTAAGATCTCATCAATAAAGCAGACTTGAAACTCACTCACCACGACTCAGGGAACTGAGCGGAAGACAGGGCAGAAAGATTGTAAAAGCCATGGTGGGGGAGAATATCCAGAGACATTGCTCCCCTCAGCAACAACCCAGAAAGGAGAAAAAAAAAGCCTGTCTATCTCTTGTGTAATTCATAACCCCCTTCCCCATGGACTGATCCAGTATGCCCACCAAGAAGGGTTCCCAGTGGGTTTGGAACAGAGAGAAGGGAAATGGGGGTACCACCACAAGATTTGCTCATACAATGTATCTAATTATTGACAATAAAGATGTTTAAAAAATCTTCATGTAATAGACCATGTGTGCAAGAAAGTCCTTGCTATGCAAATGAACCAAAAAGCTCATGATGCATGACATAAGAAGACCCCGTTCTTTGTGCAGTGAAGGCTTTGAGATACTAACCTGTAATTCTCCCTTGGAATTGAATCTTTTCTGGATAAACTGTCTTTGCTTCTGCTCCAACTTTATGTTTCTGCTCAATTCCTTGTTCAGACACAAGAACCTGGAACTCCCAGTGGGTGTCAGCGATATCATCTACCTTCAAAGGGTTTAGTTATTACTAAGGAAAGCAAAGCTAAACAATTATTGTAATGCAAGACAGAGTGTGAGTGACTCTGTGAAGTAAAAGCACTGCATGTCCTGGGTAAGTCTGGTTATCCTTACCTGATTGTCAACTCCACAGTTGTCAAAACATTATAATGCTATTTCTTCCTACATAACTCAGTTTTCTATTTACCTTTTTAACTGTTAAGTTCATGCTTATACTCTACAAAGGTGAGATTTTTTTTAACATTTTAATTATTCTATCAAAACCAGCAATGGGAGGGAAGAACTTGTTCTACTTCCATTTGGAATGACCTTGTAAGGGAGTTGACCTTCCTGCCTGTAACCTGCATGTACCTGACTTTACCTAAAGTGCCAGTGGTGCTATACCTTCTGGTGTATTCTTGCCAGGGAGGTCTCTGATGCCCTTATTACAATAGACATTGCAGTTTATTACCAAGACACTTTGTTGCCCATCAGAACTAGATGGTAAGAGCCTATTGCTGAAGACCTCACATGCCTGGGCTGCGGGTCACTGAGAAATCAAGCTGGAGCTGAGCTGCAAGCCTCCTCTTTTAACCAGCTGACAGAAACCTGGAAAAGCTAATGCTGCATGCAGCCCTAAGGGAGAGAGAAGTCAACAACAGTGGTGAACATCAGTGGACCTTGCAAGCCTTAGAATTGGTCAGCCAGGCCAAATGTGCCAACTGGGGCAATAGTGGCATGTCTGTTACAGGGAAACCAACTACTCAATAATTGAACTGGAGGCCCACTCCATGGGAGGGAATACATGCTTGGTACTAAAGACCTAGTCAAAAACCTGTGTTGGGGGAGGTCATGAGCCCTCATGGAGTAATGCCTGCTGTTGTCTGGCTAAATGCATATATTATGCCACCAAACTGCCTTGTAAGCACTTTTTAAATGTTTATACCCATGTATTAATGCTATTCTCACTTTTAGTTAGAAAAGCTTCTCTTTTCAGATGGTAGTGACCACTCGGGTGACTCAAAAGACACCATAGTGGTGAGAAGAAATGACAGTGTAGTGTTCAGCACTGGGACATCTCTATCATACCTCCTGAAGCTCAGGGTCTATTGCAGAAGAGGTGGTGGAAAGATTGTAAGAGCCAAAGGAAGGGTAGGACTGCTTACAATGCAAACTTCCAGACACAAGGTGGCCTTGATATTCATGACTCCAAAGTGCCCCACATTAGCTACACAAGACTTAACAGCAGCTCCCTGTGCATTCGCTGATGTCTTTATCTTGATAT
Organism: Zapus hudsonius; assembly: GCA_004024765.1. Taxonomy (NCBI): domain Eukaryota; kingdom Metazoa; phylum Chordata; class Mammalia; order Rodentia; family Dipodidae; genus Zapus; species Zapus hudsonius. The sequence continues at coordinate 56,996 of PVHP010005909.1, forward strand.
GTAGGATCCAGACACCTAAGTTCTTCAAATCACATGATTTTCTGTTTTACTTTGTTTTCATTTCCTAAAATCTTAAGCACAGTGAAGAATGTCAACAGAATGATATTTATTTAATGTTTAGCCACACATAGTTTAAAAAAAGTTCCCATCCATCATTCATGGGAAACTTGTTAGTATAAAGTACTGCTAAAGGCATCTGAGACAAAACACCTCATACTCTGATTGACAACCACAGATACCCTTTTGTCTTCCTTGAAAAGAGAACCCAGATTTTGCCCAGGCCATATCTTTAAGAGGATGCTAGGGATTATGAGTAAGATATCCCCCATTTTGTAGGCAACTAGTTGGGGTTGGGACACAAAAAGAATAAATAGATATCTGTATAGCCTGGCAGAGCCCTCAAGCAGAGATTCTATAAGTCCAGAAAGCCGAGTCTGGGGACTAAAAAAGCCCTGACTCATGCTGACTCCCCAGGATGTTTTGGGGCCCATACAAAGTAACAAATCCTCTGTCTATGGCCTCAGCCTATCAGGAGCCTCACATACACTCAAACTAACTAATCCAATCTAGCCCACTTGATACCTTATTTGCATCCCCAAGGATAAAAAACCCCAGATCCAAGTCACTAGCAGGCTGCTGGCTCCCATTCCTTCCAGCTTTTGAGCTCCTCTGCCTGACTTTCACTTTCTGCTTTGCAGTCTAATAAAGCTACTTAATCTCCCCTTCTATTGTGTCTGTCATCCTTCGTGCAAGGTGTAGGGCAAGAGCTCCAGAACCCCTGGCTTGGGGAGTTTTAGTGACTGCCGAGTGTTCAGTACCATAAGCTAAATCCAACCGGAGCTGAGAAAGGCCCTGTTGCTCTCAAAACTAAAAAGGAAATCTCATTCTTTAAGAAATGCACAACCTGAGCCTTTAGCATTGGAACTGGCCCTTAGAAGTTGCTTTTGCTAAGAACAATTGTTCCTCCCTTGGGCCCGTACATAAGGTTCCCAAAGCAAAATGCAAGATGCTTTCCTTGTGTCTGGGCACTTTGGCTGAAGACACACAGATAAATGATTGCCCTTAACCTTTCCACTTGAGTCACCTTAAATTCTAGGAAAAGCAAAATCTCCCAGGACAGAACTGAGCCCCAAGATGAGGGCAGTTATTCACAAGGGTGAGACTGCACCCTCATCAAGGACTGGATGAACAATTCCTGAGATGAGTCTTTACCTTGTCCCCAGTTACCATGTGTACCATGTAAAGCAGTTTACAGTTTCCCAGTTTCCCTTGACCTCAGAAATTCCATTTTAAAAGGAGGATTTTAAAGAATTTATTTATTTGCTAGAAGAGAGAGAATGAGAGACAACGTGCATGCCAGAGCCTTTTGCCACTGCAAAAGCACTCTAGATGCATGTGCCATTTGTCTGTTCTCAAACTCACCAGATGCACTCTTTCAAGGACAATGTGTCCTGCTTTGGGGACCAAACCAGCACCTGTGCTCCAACCCCTAAGACCCACCTAAGAACCCTCAATGCTGTTTGGTCCTGTCTCCAACTCCTGCGGGCCCCTCTTGGTTAGCATCCCAAGGCCCACAGTGAGCTGTAACAACCACCCCTCAGTTGACATCAGGCTTGGAGAATTCAGAGCTGACACTCCCGCCTCTGTGTTCTTTATCGGCATCTAGTCTTGCTGCTGCCCCCAAGGGCTCACTGGTAAGTTGTCACTCCTGCATGAATAAAGGGCTCCTTTGTTAGCACTTTGCTGTCTGTCCTCTTCATTCTTCATGGTGGCAAGACAAATACCCACCATAAGAAATGACTCTATCACCAGGGGCTGTTGCTCAGTGAAGTCCCTGCTTCCAACTCAAATTGCCAACCGTCCATCCATCTACCCACCTGCTGGTCTGTCTAGACCTGATATTCACCCATCCACCCATCCATTAATCCATCCATCCATCCACCCATCCATTCATCCATCCATCCACCCATGCATCCATCCATCCACCCACCCACCCATCTATCCATCCATCCATCCATCCATCCATCCACCCATCCATTCATCCATCCATCCACCCATGCATCCATCCATCCACCCATCCATCCATCCATCCACCCATACATCCATCCATCCACTCATCCATCCATCCACCCATCCACCCATCCATCCATCCATCCACCCATCCAGACCTGGTCCTGCCTTTTCTGTCAACAGCCTCCATGGTTTAGCATCTCCCTTCTCCAGCTTCCCTCAACTGAGGCTCAGCTCAACTGTCCCCCAGGACGTCTCCCATCTCAGGACCTCTTCTACTTTCCTTTCCTTGTTTTCTAGTAAACTGTTGAGCATGCCTTTGTTGAAGCCACACTTCTGTCACTCCTGCACTTGTCTCTTGAGACTTGCCAGTCCCCAACCTCAAAATAACAAAGTCTAGAGGCTCCTTGCTCTCAAAACTGGTAACAATAGCAAGAAAGTTCATCCTGGCCAGCTACATGTAAGAAGAAATCTTCCAGAGGCTTAGGGATGTTCTGTTATCTTTATTTCCTTCACTAAAAATGAAGCAGGGAATTGGGGATAACAACTCATTGTTTGCCCACTAAATGTTGTAACTCATTATGGACAATAAATTAAAAAAAAGAAAAAAAATGAAGCTTTTCCTTGCTAGTCTTTGCATATTCGCTTCAAAACATGCTAAAACTTTATTATTGGTGGAACAGTGTTAAGAGTTGGGTCCTTCATGAGGTGATCAAGGCATTGGACTCTGTCCTTCCTAATGGGCTGTTGTGAAAGATCCAGGGGAATAGTTTCCTGATTAAAAGGATGCATCCAGCCCTCTTCCCTCTTCTGGGCCTGGGAGTGCTCTCTTTCTGTTCCTCCATGCCATGGTTCAGCAGAAGCCTTCTCCAAGTACTGGCATCACACTCTGGGATTTCAGTCTCCAGAACTTTGAGCCAAAAAAAAAACCCTCTATTCTTTAAAACTTCTATTCTTTGGCTGGAGAGATGGATCAGCAGTTAAGGTGCTTGCCTCCAGTCCCTAAGGACCTAGGTTCAATTCCCCAGTACCCATGTAAGCCAGATGCAAAAACTGATGAATACATCTAGAGTTCATTTGCAGTGGTTAGAGGCCCTGGTCACCCTTATTCTCTCTCTCTCTCTCTCTCTCTCTCTCTCTCTCTCTCTCTCTCTCTCCTTGCAAAAAAGAAATATTTTTAAAATAAAACTTCTATTCTTTACAAGTTAAGCATTTTGGAGTATTCTGTGGACACAGCAGCAATGGACCAACACATGCCACATTCTCCTCTCTGGCAGGATTCTGAGTGCTAGAAAGCATGGCTGCCACTTAGTGACCATGATAGAGCTTCTGACCAACTGAAAAGAAATATGAACAACAACATCATTGCTAAGTCACCATAAGCCAGTATATCCAGAGTTCTCATGCGAGGTTATAAATATCCTTATTGTAGGTCACTCTTCGTTGGCTTTTCTATTAACAGCAGTAGAAAGGAAAGAATCTTGTCTGACAGGAAGCAGACAGGATGTTATATTATTTTCCATTTCTTCTTTCTGGCTTTTGCTTTTATTTGGGCCCTCTGTTTCTCTCCAGTTTTCTAAAAGCATCCTTTTTTAAAAAATACTCTCTCTATAACTTTGAAAAGACATTGGACATAGATGACTTTACCCTCATAGAATAGCCATGTGGCTGGAACAAATGGTTTGGAGAAATGTCAAGAATTAGCAAATAGTAGGAGATGCTTTTCATCTTATTTTCTTATTTGATTTTTGAGATTGGAAATAATGTGTTCTATTACTGCTGAGTCAGGTCCTGAAGACTTCACTCTGAATTTTTCCTTGTGATGTTTACCTAAAGTAGAAGCAGACTTTCTCAAATGTCAGCTTCCTCAGAGGTTACATGATGATTGTAACATCTCTGAGAATCACTGGAGGATGATGTGAAATAACGTTTCGTCATCCTCACATTCCTCCTTAGAGCTCTTGGCACAGGTCACTCTCTCCACCACTGCTTTGTAAGAATTTCCAGTCTTTTCAACAGCCACAAAGACAATCCTTTCAGCACCTTAGTTTTGTAAACTTTTCTCTACCATTCATTCTGAAGTTCTCTCTACCTCAGTTACTGACCCCCTGTCTACTCTTACCCTTGACCTCTCCATGTCTAGTTACTATGAATGTCCACTCCATCGCCTATCCAACTACAATCTGCTGTCTTCCTGGCAACCTCCCTCAGCTTCTCAGACTTCATGGGTTTTTGACTCCACTTGGTTAAACCTTCCATTAATTCCTTCACCTTTGTACTGTGTCTCAGTCTCTTCAGATCTCTTTCCCTCCTTACCCAGCTTAAATACCACAGTAAACTATCAATGCTGTCAACTCCCCTGCCTCAACCTCCCACCTTCAAGCAGTTCTGAAAAAGCCAGTCAATAATGGTGAAATCCAGCCAACTCAGCTCCAACAACTGTGTGTGTGAGAGAGTGAAGAAAGGCATCCAAATCCATGAGCACCCAACTCCAGTGGAGTTTAGGGGTCCCCTGCAAGCTGTTGTATTCCCATAGTTAAGGGGAGGCTTTTGCATTGCTCTGCAAGCAAGCTGCTGTATTCCTACAGCTCGCTCTCCCTTCCCTCTTCAACCACTCTATCCCACCTTCTCTGACATCCAGCTCTCAGCACTCCCTCCCTCTTCTGTGTTCTGAGGTGCCCTCCTGGCTCCTGTCTCAGCTGGAGACAGACAATTAGAAGAGAATCTACACAGAACCCCCCACACCCTCATGTCAACCAAGCTGCCAGAATCTTCCTCGGCTTTCTTCCTGCTTCTATGCCTGGGATCTGCATTCATGCAGGCAAATCCCCATCTAAGGGTAGGTTGCAAGTCCTCCTCTCACCTGAGGGAGGCGCAGTTTCCTCCCTTTCTCTTTGGTCCAGCTACATTTCCTTCTCTGTTCAATCATTCCCAACAGAATGTGCAATAAACACCTTCAAAAACCAGGAAAGCATCTGTAAAAACAAAGTTCCTGTTCCCTTGCCCACTTTCTCCTTCATTTCTCGCTCCCTGGAAAGTTTCCCATTCTATCTCCAAATTTTCTTCTTTCATTCTTAAATTCACCCTCCCCACTCCATTGATGAGCTGCTTTTCGAGGTCAGAGGTGACCTTGCCCTGAGCCTGACTGTTGATTCTCAGTCTTCATCCGCTTGATCTCTCAGGAATATTTGGCACAATTGGTCATTCCCTTCTTCCAGAAATCCTTTTGTTGTTGTTTTGTTTTGGCTTTCTTCCCACAGTATTTGCTTCATCTTCTCCTTCACCTCCTTCACCTGTTCTGCTCCTGCCCCCCCCCCATTTGCCCCTCCTATGGTCTCTCTAGTCCTACAACTCTCTGTTCTGATGAAATCCAATTTTTTTTTCTAGCATGAGCTGCTCTCCTGCATGCATACTGTTTATCTGTTTGATATTCCAATATCTCCACTTAAACATTAAGAGACATTTCACATGTTCAAAGTCAACCTTTCTTTCTGCGAAGTCCCTAGTGGGAGAGGGCTGGAAGCAAAGTGGCTCAGACATCTGAAATCCCAATCTGCCTGTGGCAATGGGAAGTGGAGCCAGAGAACCTGGGGTTACCCTGTTTCAAAAGAAGTTAGAAGGAGAGGAGAACCCCCCCCCCCAGGTTGTCCTCCAAGCACACACACCCCCACACACACCCCCACACACAGTGTATATATATATATATATATATACAAAAAGTCATGAAACTAGATTATGAGTTTATATTGAAACTTTAATTTCAAATTCAGATCTAAAGAGTTTTAACAACCATATCTATTTTCCATTTTTCAATTTAATTTTTGTATTTTTGTGCAGAGTGTATGAGGGTGCACATGTGGGGGTCAGAGGACAGTCTCAGGTGCAGTTCCTCATTTTC